>ONZH01030269.1:0-117793 GCA_900303285.1 Rhinella marina
GACATGGCGGTGACGGGCAAATCTGATGACATTACAGATAAGCTGGCCATACATTTTACCTTACATTTTACCTTTTTACATTTTAACTTTTTGGTATTTATGTGTACCATTCTGGAGTGTGTATGACTTTTTGATCACTTTTTATTTAAATTTTTTTTTTAAAAAAAGCGACAAAAAACGGCAAATCGCCATTTGGACGCTGTTTTCCGCCACACAATTCGCCGTATTGGAATTTTTTTTTTATATTTTAAAAGTACTGGCGTTTTCGGTCACGGTGATACCCATGATGTCTATATTTATTGTTATTTAGGTATTTATTTTTTCATTATACGGAAAGGGGGGTGATTTGAACTTTTATATATTTTTTATTTTTTATATATTTTTTATTTTTTTTTATATTTTTGTGATTATTTTAAAGCTCAAATATGAGCTAATATATTGCGTTGTTTTTTTTTTTTCTTTATGAGCAACCAGGGATTTACTAGATGGAGTCAAATCCAAAAATTGCTCATTTCTTATCCTGGCCTGCCATCTAGTGGCCAGAATAAGAATTGCAGTTTGAAAACTGTAATCCTCACCAGCGAGGATTACAGTTTTCATATGGCGTACAGACACCCCGATTGGCCACTCTGTACATCACCCAGAAGCGTAGGCAGACGCATCCTGATGCCGTAATCACGGCATCAGAAGGCCCAGGAAGACGCCGCCGATGGCGGTAAGTAGCGGCAAGTCTCTGCTGTTAGAAACAGCAGAGACTTGCCGGTCATGTCCCCGCACCGCACCAGTGCCGTAAATGTACGGCGCTGGTCGGGAAAGAGTTAATGGCCAGATTAACATCAGAAGATCAGCTTTTCTGCTGTGACATGGCGGTGACGGACAAATCTGATAACATTAAAGGTAAGCTGGCTATACATTTTACCTAGTGGTCGGCCGGACACTCGTGTCATTTCTCACGACCCCACAAGCACACTCATCTTGGCTGAGCATGCATGTGTTTTCAATGGGAAGGGGGAGCAGATCACACTACCTGACACCTAGCAACATAGTTTATAAGGCCAAAAAAAGACATCTGTCCATCCAGTTCGGCCTGTTTTCCTACAAGTTGATCAAGAGGAAAACAAAAAAACCCCTGTGAGGTAGAAGCCAATTTTCCTCACTTTAGGGAAAAAATTCCTTCCCGACTCCAATCAGGCAATCAGAATTACTCCCTGGATCAACGACCCCTCTCTAGTAACTATAACCTATAATATTATTCCCCTCCAGAAATACATCCAGGCCCTTCTTGAACTCTTTTAGTGGACTTACCATCACCACCTCCTCCGGCAGAGAGTTCCATAGTCTCACTGCTCTTACCATAAAGAATCCTCTTCTATGTTTATGTACAAACCTTCTTTCCTCCAGACGCAGAGGATATCCCCTCATCACAGTCACAGTCCTGGGGGTAAATAGATGATGGGAGAGATCTCTGTACTGACCTCTGATATATTTATACATAGTTATTAGATCTCCCCTCAGTCGTCTGTTTTCTAAAGTGAATAATCCTAATTTTGATAATCTTTCTGGGTACTGTAGTCCACCCATTCCAGTTATTACTTTAATTGCCCTCCTCTGAACCCTCTCCAGCTCTGCTATGTCTGCCTTGTTCACAAGGGCCCAGAACTGTACACAGTACTCCATGTGTGGTCTGACTAGTGATTTGTAAAGTGGCAGGACTATGTTTTCATCATGGGCATCTATGCCTCTTTTGATGCAACCCATTATCTTATTGGCCTTGGCAGCAGCTGTCTGACACTGGTTTCTACAGCTTAGTTTGCTGTTCACTAAAATTCCTAGGTCCTTTTCCATGTCAGTGTTACCCAGTGCTTTACCATTCAGTATGTACTGGTGACTTGCATTATTCCTTCCCATATACATAACCTTACATTTGTCAGTGTGAAACCTCATCTGCCACTTCTCTGCCCAAGCCTCCAGTCTATCCAGATCCATCTGTAGCAGTGTACTGTCCTCTTCTGTGTTAATTACTTTACACAGTTTAGTGTCATCAGCAAAAATTTATATTTTACTGTGCAAGCCTTCTACAAGATCATTAATAAATATATTGAAGAGAATAGGGCCCAATACTGACCCCTGTGGTACCCCACTAGTGACAGTGACCCAATCTGAGTATCTACCGTTAATAACCACCCTCTGTTTTCTATCACTGAGCCAGTTACTTACCCACATACAGACATTTTCTCCCAGTCCAAGCATTCTCATTTTATATACTAACCTTTTATGTGGTACCGTGTCAAATCCTTTGGAGAAGTCCAGATATACGACATCCATTGATTCGCCGCGGTCCAGTCTAGAACTTACCTCCTCATAGAAACTGATTAAATTGGTTTGACATGACCGATCCCTCATGAAGCCATGCTGATATGGAGTTATTTGCTTATTTTCATTGAGGTACTCCAAGATAGCATCTCTCAGAACACCTTCAAACAGTTTACCCACGACAGATGTTGCACTTACCGGCCTATAGTTCCCGGGCTCTGTTTTTGGACCCTTTTTGTATATTGCCACCACATTTGCTATGTGCCAATCCTGTGGAACACTCCCTGTCAGTTTAGAGTCCTTAAATATCAGAAATAAGGGTCTGTCTGTGACATTACTTAATTCTCTTAGGATATGGGGGTATATGCCATCTGGTCCTGGCAATTTGTCATTTTAATCTTTTTAAGACGTCGCTGTAGTTCTTCCTGAGTCAGAAAGGGCACTTTTAATGGGGAATTTACTTTTATATTCTGCATTTCATCTGACAGTTTATTTTCCTCAGTGAATACAGTGGAGAAAAAAAATATTCAGTAGCTTTGCTTTCTCCTCATCGCTCTCTGCAACTCCCCCCCCCATTACTCTGTAAAAGGCAGACACCTTCAGGTTTATACTCTGACGACATCTCATCTCCCAGGCATGGGAAAATCCAAATGCACAATCCTTCCCCCTCCCCCCATCTGCCTCAGGGGAGAGACCCCCATATACATCAGAGGATCAGTCCCCGGTCCAGCCAAAATCCATGGGTTCAGTCGACATTAGTATAATATCAGCGGGTGCCATGAATCTGAGATCAGGTCCTTGGACTCCTCCAGATCAAACGCTTATGGGAAGTTTTATTTCCAGTGAAAGCAAGTAGACTGATGTCATCAGAGAGGACACGTCCAATGTCTGTGATGGCACAGATACAGCAAAGCTAACATGGTAAAATATATCAGAGCTGTCACCTCGTACAGGCCACTATCAGTCCGAATGTGGTTTACATAGGACTGCAGGTAAAATGAAGGCATTACTACCTCTCGACTAGTTACCGTAAACACATAAAGAATGCCGCCACACAGGGGCAAGTGACAGCCTCAGCTGTGCTACAGAGAAATTAACACCCAATACTTATTAAAGTGAAGGGGCGGATTGGCCATAGACCTTACAGGGAAATTTCCTGGTGGGCCAATGCCCAGGGGGCCACTTAGGCCCTCCTCATGGCCGGCCAGTGGAAGTTTTTGTGGATGTACTTTGTGCTGCTGGCAGTATGTGTGATGGACTGTGGTATTTGGCTCTGTTGGGGTGGTATAATGTGCCACAATATGGCATTACTGACCCTGCCTTCCATCAATTTGTACCCGACTACAAAACTGGGCCACTTTTAGTGTTTTTTTTTCCAGGGCCACTTTAAGTTCCCAGTCCGCTCCTGTTAAAGTGGAATGCCAACATAAAACCTGGGCCCCTCAACAAGAAGGGGACACATTATCCTGTCGCTGATACGCCATACATGACCCACTATGCGGAGAATGGGGGTGACTGCACCCTCAATGTGGGGTCTGGATACACCTGATAAGCAGCACTGGGTGCCGCTGTTCTCCAAGTGATGGAATATGACCGACATGTGTCATCACACCACTTCATATCAGCTGCCCACCTGTTAATACACCAGGAGGACTACAAGTCCCAGCATGCACTGGCAACCTGGGTCAGAAACCGTCCTGAATAAAGACCACGCATGTCTCAGCTGTCTATGAGCAGTCCTCCCCCCTCACCTGGACTTGCCCACTGCATCCTCCCCTAGCATCAGGATCTTCAGGGAGGTCAATACATCTTCCTCCATCCCGGGACCACCGCCACTCCGGCTCTGCGCGCTCCCGCTCCCCTTTTTAAACTTTGCGCGCAACCGAGATACAGCTGTCTATACAATAGCCTAGGAAACCGAGTCCACCGTCCACGGTTCTTCCGGATTCACCTTCTTACGTGCGCGCTCATGTTTCGCCTGCTGCGTCATTGACACTTCGTACCAGTACTGGCATGACTCATTACTTTCTGGACCAGCGGCGCTACTCGCGTTAGCCGCTAGGTGGCGCATAATATTCGTATATACTGAGAAAGACTGGAGCTGCTGAGAAGCCAGAGGTGTGAGGTAAAACCCGCGCTCAGGACATGATGCACAGGTGGAGAGGCGAATGGAATTCTTTGAAGGGTTTTCTAAGTGTAAATAAGCTCCCTGAGGCAGTGTTCACACTGTGGATTTTCACAATGTTAAATCTGCTGCATATTCCGCATTTTTGGTTTTCAGTTTCAGTGCCGTGCACCCGCTTGTCGTTTTGCATTGAATGGAGCCAAACCGCAAGTAGACTCCCGCCATGGTTCCCTCAAGGATCTGCGCAAAAACCGCATCATGAATGGACATGTCTAGAAAACCAAATGTAAAAAAATCTGTCACGTGAACAAAGACTTAGACCTCATGCACATGGCCGTTGTGCGGCCGTTGCGTGCATTGGGGACTGCAATTTGCGGTCCCCAATGCACGGGTAACATCCGTGTGGCGGCCAGGACAGATCGAGACCCCTTCAACTTCAACTATTTTTTTGCGGTGTGGAGGCATGGAGAGAAACCCCATAGAAGCTTCTGATCTGTGCCCATGTTCTGCACCGCATCCTCCGGATTGCGGACCCATTCAAGTGAATGGGTCCGCGTCCGTGATGTGGGGAGCACATGGCCAGTGCCCGTGTAATGCGGGCCGCAATATGGCCACAGCCGGGAAACTGTGGCCATGAGGCCTTAGGTTGGCTTTACACATGGCAGATTTTGTTGAAGATTTCTGCAAGCTGCATTCAGGTGAATGAATTCAGGTTTTTTGTCAAAAACATTTCTGCAGAAAAATCTGCTGAGTGTGAAAGTATTCTAAGATTCTGCCATGATTTGTAATATACCGTATTTTTCGCTTTATAAGACGCACCCGAAGATAAGACGCACCCCAGATTTTAGAGTAGGAAAATGAGAAAAAAATATTTTTCATCAGACCTCATATCAGACCACCCATAAATTTCAGGACATGACATCAGACCCCCATCAGACCTCAGAACAGCCCAGTGTGACCCCATCAGACCTCAGATCAGCCCAGTGTGCCCCCATCAGACCTCAGATCAGCCCAGTGTGCCCCTATCCGACCTCAGATCAGCCCAGTGTGCCCCCATCAGACCTCAGAACAGCCCAAGGTGCCCCCAGCAGACCTCAGAACAGCCCAGTGTGACCCCATCAGACCTCAGAACAGCCCAGTGTGACCCCATCAGACCTCAGAACAGCCCCAGTGTGCCCCCATCAGACCTCAGATCAGCCCACTGTGCCCCCAGCAGACCTCAGAACAGCCCAAGGTGCCCCCATCAGACCTCAGAACAACCCAGTGTGCCCCCATCAGACCTCAGATCAGCCCAGTGTGCCCCCATCAGACCTCAGATCAGCCCAGTGTGCCCCCATCAGACCTTCAGATCAGCCCAGTGTGCCCCATCAGACCTCAGATCAGCCCACACAGCCCCATAACAATAAAATAAAAACCTCTCTTACCTGTCCTGTGCCGCGGCTCCGCTCCGTGTCTGGCGCTCCTCTGGCTTCTAAGGCCGGAGCTGCACTGTCACCTGACTGCGTGCAGCATCAGGTCATAGTGCGCGCACTACGTCCTGACGCTGTACGCAGTCAGGACAGTGCAGCGCCGGCCCAGGAAGCCAGAGGAGCGCCGGACCCATAGCGGAGCCGCGGCGCAGGACAGGTAAGAGAGGTTTTTATTTTATTGTTATGGGGCTGGGTGGGCTGATCTGAGGTCTGATGGGGTGCCGCAGCTAAAACATACAAGTGAGCGCTTCCATAATTAAAGCGAAAAATACGGTACTTACCTGTAAAATTTCTGGACCTGCTGCCATTGTCAGACTGTGGTCCCAAGGGCCCACCAGTAGAACTGACTGTAGGTCATGCCTCCAACGGGTCACAGATCCAGTGAGAGATCATTGAATATTTGCCTTTGTCCTGCAGTCCCAGGATGGCTGCTGCATTCCCCAACCTCAGCTGTATCTGTTTCATCAGGGTGTAGATACAGACTTAGAGTTGCCATCTGCCTGGTAAACCGCAGCCTAGTGGGTATTACCAGCAGGAGTCCGGTGCTGGTATTTTATTTTTACCTGCACTTCTGTTTCAATAATTATTAGTAGCCAAGGAAGTATGAGATAGCACCTACAGATATGAGCTAGGTCTTGTTTTAAAGCTAAGACCATGATTGCTGGCTGGCTCAGCAGGTGGGAGTTGTTTCCAGTGGCGTTACTAGAAATGACTGGGCACAGCAAACTTTTGAACAGGGCCCCCCCTCCCCCAGCAACTTCTTTGCAACCTCCTCCCCCTGGGCAACACCCACTCCTGTGGCTAGTCAAAATAGCACTCTCAGACTAGGCCTGACAGCTGCTCTGTTTGGTCCCTACATGTATATACTGTATGTCCTATCACTGTATATACTGTCACTGTATATAATGTCATTGTATAATAATGTTGAGCGGACCCCAACAATAATATCTCTTAGTTCTTCTCCTGGGTAAGAACCTTCTGAGTTTGAGCCCCGTAGCAGCAGCTTCCCCTGCTTCCACTATAGCTACGCCCATGGTTGTTTCAATATGGACTATGTCAGGCTGTGTAGAGAATCTAAGCTCTTAACCCCTTCGCGACCAGCGCCGTACATGTACGGCGCTGGGGTGATGCGGGCACATGGCGCCCGCTCGCGGGTGCGGCGGGCGTCATGGCCGGCAAGTCTCTGCTGTTTCTAACAGCAGAGACTTGCCGCTACCTACTACATCGGCGGCGTCTTCCGGGTTGACTAGATGCCGTGATCACACGTGATCACGGCATCTAGTTGCGTCTAAACCCGGAAGCGTTCGCTTCTGGGTGGTGTACAGACACCCCGTGTGGCCAATCGGGGTGTCTGTACACCATATGAAAACTGTAATCCTCGCTGGTGAGGATTACAGTTTTCAAACTGCAATTCTTATTCTGGCCACTAGATGGCAGGCCAGGATAAGAAATGAGCAATTCATGGCTTTCTGAGTCTATAAAACCCAGAATTGCTCATAAAGAAAAAATAAAAAAGCCACAATATATAAGCCCATATTTGAGCTTTCTAATAGTAAAAAAAAAATTAAAAAAAAATGTTAAAAAATATATAAAAAATAAAAAAGATGTAAAAGTTCAAATCACCCCCCTTTCCGTATAAGTAAAAAATAAATACCTAAATAACAATAAATATAGACATCATGGGTATCACCGTGACCGAAAACGCCCGTACTTTTAAAATATAAAAAAAAAAATTCCAATACGGCGAATTGTGTGGCGGAAAAAAGCGTCCAAATGGCGATTTGCCGTTTTTTGTCGCTTTTTTTTTCTAAAAAAAATTAAATAAAAGTGATCAAAAAGTCATACACACCCCAGAATGGTATCAATAAAAACTTCAGATCGTCCCGCAAAAAATGAGCCCCCATACAGCTCTGTACACATAAATACCAAAAAGTTATAGGGGTCAAGATTTGACAAGGAAAAAAAAAAAAAAAAAAAGGGCAACTTTCTAATTATTTTATCACTATGAAAACGCAGGAAAAACTATACATATTAGGTATTGCCGGATTCGTACTGACCAGTAGAATGAAAGTAACGGATCAGTTTTAATGCACATCGAACGCTGTAAATAAGAAACCCGTAGAACTGTAGCGGAATAGCGTTTTCTTTGCAATTTCACCCGGTTTGGAATTTTTTTCCCGCTTCCCACTGCACCGTATGCAATATTAAATGGTGGCGTTGGAAAGTACAACTTGTCCCGCAAAAAACAAGCCCTCATACAGCTATGTGAACAGAAAAATAAAAGAGTTATGGCTGTTTGAAGGCAGGGAGCGCAAAACGAAAATGCAGAACCGAAAAAAGCTCCGGTCGCGAAGGGGTTAAACAAGACCAGGATGACTATGATTGCTGCCATAGAGTCTAAACTTTGAAGCTAGTCACCACTCAGGAGCTGGCAGTGTTTTATACATAATTATAACGCCGATCACAGACATTTAACCCCTCAGATGCCATGTTCAATTACAACTATGGCATCTCAGTGTCCTTTTCCATAAAGAGCGCTGCACTCCTGGACACTGAGTGGCTCCCCTGCAGTGAGAAAGCAGGAGAAGTTCAATTACTATGGCAGCCTCTGGCTTCCTGGAGGTTCCGAAGCCTGCCATAGCAAAGTTCTTATCAAGCCCTGCCTGTGGCGCAACAAATCTTCCATAGGACACAAAGTTAAATCATTGCAGACTATGCAAGAAGCTTGTTAAAGTCCTCTATAAAAAATAAAAAAATATTAGCATTGCTGCTGTGTGGCAAGGTTTATTTTTAGCAAGTTGGCTTTAAATGTAGGGATATTCCTTGTAATGTAGTTGGTTAGTGGTACCAGGCCCCATTCCTAAGGGCTGAAGTTAATATACATGCATACTACACACTGAAGATCTTTAGGAGGGGCAAAACAGCTAGAAAACTTCTAAGCATGTAACAAACAGCATAGCTCACTGATGACAGTGATCAGCTAAGATGGCTTGTGACTTTTTATCGTATGGGCATCGGCCAGATGCCATGTTGGGAACTGGTCGATGGGGAGCTTGCTCATTTGTTCATGGCATAGGTGATTGTTGCTTGTATATACCTTTTATGTCGTTTAGTAAACTTTTTATTCACCGAAAACTTGTTAAGCCCATTTTATTCCCGGATATTAGAATTCACAGTAAAATAGCCACATCTGAAAACACCCAAACTATTAAAATATAAAAATATTTATTCATACAGTGAATGACATAGTGAAATCTAAATGATCAAAGTGTCTAGAGTTGTCAGCCAATGGTGCGATGGTGAAAAATAAATAAATCACCAAACCAGGCTTCGAGTACTCTTAAAATGATGTAACAAAATTTGGATTGCTTTTTCTCCTATTACCACTTTTGAATCTAAAACAACATAATTAAAATACCAGTGGGATCAAACCAATAACTATACCCTTATGTGAATTTCTTGAAGGATTTTGTTTCCAACGTGGGGTAACTTTTTGGGATTTTATATTGTACTGGTACTTCAGGGGCTCTGCAAATGTAACATGGCACCTGAGAACCATTTGCAGTGAAATCTGTGCTTCAACAGCCAAATGATGCTCCTTCTGTTCTAAGCCTTAGGCTACTTTCACACCTGCGATTTCCCTTTCCGCTATTGAGATCCATCATAGGGTCTCAATAGTAGGGAAAAAGCTTCTGTTTTGTCCCCATTCGTGGTCAATGGGGAAAACTGAACTGACTGGAGAATAGATTCTATTCTGTTTGGTTGTGTCCCCATCACGGACAGAATAATGCTGCAAAAAAATCAGCAAAAAAAATGAACATTTTAAAATTTTATATCCATATTGCTTTAATTCCTGTGGAACACTTAGGGGGTTAACCAAATTTCTGATATCAGCTTTGAATAATTTGAATGGTATAGTTTCTAAAATGGTGTCATTTATGGGTAGTTTCTATTATGTAAGCCCCTCAAAGTAATTTCAGAATTGAACTGGTCCTTAAAAAAGACAGGTTTCAAGATTTTCTTGAAAATTTAAAACAATTGCTTCTAAAATTCTAAGCTTTCTAACGTTCTAATAAAATGATATTTACAAAATGATGCCAACAGAAAGTAATAACTATTTTGTGAGGTATTACTATCTAAAAAACAAAGAAATTAAGATTTAGAAAATTGTGAATTTTCCCAAATTTTCCATACTTTTTGGATTTTTTTTGTAAAATAGGTGAAAAATATCGAACCAAGTTTGCCACTAAAGTGAATTATGATGTGGCATGAAAAAACAAACAATTGCAGAATGGCTTGTTTAAGTAAAAGCATTTCAAAGTTACCACAGAAAGTGACACGTCAGATTTGCAAAATTAGGCTAGGGCAGGAAGGTTATGGCCTGGAAGTGGTTAAACTAACAATTTTGTCTACGAATATTACTCCAATTTTCTACAGCGCCTCAATGGGATTTTTTCCCTTAAAGGGAACCTGTCATCTCCAAAACAGCCCCTGAACTAGAGTAAGCGGTGTATAGTGTAAGTGATGCTGAATCCAAATATGTAAGTTTTATCTTCATACTCACTTCCATTCCGACGCTGTTCTCCCACAAACCTGCAGTAAAATGCACTCACTGGACTCTTCTTTGAGTCCTCTCCATTATGTGAGTGAGAACTGGAGTCCAGTGAGTGCATTTTACTGCTGATTTGTGGGAGCACAGCGTCGGAATGGAAGTGCGTATGAAGATAAAACTTACATATTCGGATTCAGCATCACTTACACTATACAACACTTACTCTAGTTCAGGGGGTGTTTCGGAGATGACAGGTTCCCTTTAAAGGGATTCTGTCACCTCGTTTAAGCCTATAGAGCTGAGGACATGGGCTGCTAGATGACCACTAGCCCGTCCACAATATACTTTTCCTATTGCTGTGTGTGTCTTTGTTTAGTAAAAAAAACGATTTTATTCATATGCTAATTCTGGTTATAAGGAGCCCAGGGGGCGGTTACCAATCTTCCTGGATCCCAGCCGTGCCCACTGTGAAGGAGCCCAGCACCGCCCCGCATCCTCTCATCTCCTCCTTGCTCCCCCGACTTCACGCTTTCAGAGCGCTGTAATCTCGCGCGAGCCATCTCGCGCATGCGCAGTTCGTTCCCTGATGCTGATGCCAGCACAGGGAAGGAACAGTTTACTAGCGCTGACAAGCGGCGTACTCGCGCATGCGCGAGATTACGGCGCTCTGAAAGCGTGAAGTCGGGGGAGCAAGTAGGAGATGAGAGGATGCGGGGCGGTGCTGGGCTCCTTCACAGTGGGCACGGCTGGGATCCAGGAAGATTGGTAACCGCCCCTTGGGCTCCTTATAACCAGAATTAGCATATGAATAAAATCGTTTTTCTGACTAAACAAAGACACACAAAGCAATAGGAAAAGTATATTGTGGACGGGCTAGTGGCCATCTAGCAGCCCATGTCCTCAGCTCTATAGGCTTAAACTAGGTGACAGAATCCCTTTAATATTACTCATTCCCGTCCAACAACCCAAAAAAAGCAACAACCCAAAACTCCCACAAAAGGTTGGAATGAGTGTTGAGTGAAGGGAGTTTCGGATGCTTCATCCAAAGTCCCTTCGTTTAAAACTTTGGAATTATACTGTATGGAGGTTTGTCTCCGTACAGTATTAGAATGTATGGGCTAAGATGAGCCAAAGTTCGTTCAATAACTTAGTAGTAGTAGTTTAAAACTTGGAACAGAACTTCAGTTCTGACTAGTACCTCAGAACCAAAGCCGAGTTTGGGTTCAAGTTTTAAAGTAGTTTTCCACTTTAAAAATCAAGTTATTGAACCAAGTCAGGCGCAACTTTGTGAATAACTAACTTCGGCTCATCAGAGCCCATACATTCTAGTACTGTACGGAGACGGATCTCCAGGCAGTATTAATCTGAAGTTTTGGATGAAGCATCCAACACTCGCTTCGCTCAACACTAGTTGGAATCACACAAACAGTTTTTGTGTAAATTTTTTAACAGTTCTTTGAGTGGATACAATGAAAGATATTAGTCTTTCCTTTATCCTTTCTTTCTAGATCCTTTCTCAAGAAAATGCTTATCATTCCAGCCTAATGTAGTCACGGCCAGTCAGCAGAACACTACTGCTTCCTACAGACGGCTGAACGACTTGTTACAGAAAGGTAACGGCATCTCAGAACAGCTTGTATTATTACTTTATTCCAAAAAACGTATTTCAATACAATAAGTGTAGTGTGAATTCATATTCAAACTGCATACATGTCAGATAAGAGCACATACTATGAACGTATACTTGTCTGATTATTTTCTGTATGACTCTATATGTATCTCTGCATACAGTATTGGACACATCATATATAAGAGGTCAGTACAGAGATCTCTCCCATCATCTATTTATCCCGAGGACTGTGACCATGACGAGGGGACATCCTCTGCGTCTGGAGGAAAGAAGGTTTGTACACAAACATAGAAGAGGATTCTTTACGGTAAGAGCAGTGAGACTATGGAACTCTCTGCCTGAGGAGGTGGTGATGGTAAGTTCACTAAAAGAGTTCAAGAGGGGCCTGGATGTATTTTTGGAGGGTAATAATATTACAGGTTATAGTTACTAGAGAGGGGTTGTTGATCCAGGGAGTAATTCTGATTGCCTGATTGGAGTCGGGAAGGAATTTTTTCCCCTAAAGTGAGGAAAATTGGCTTCTACCTCACAGGGGTTTTTTGCCTTCCTCTGGATCAACTTGTAGGAAAACAGGTTGAACTGGATGGACAGATGTCTGTTTTTCGGCCTTATAAACTATGTTACTATACTGCATAGTATTTGACTACAACATATTTAAAAGAGATTTCCAGTACTTAGAGGGCTCGAGCACACGAACACGTGCAGGCCGGACCCGTGCTGCGCACTGCAAATTGCGGTCCGCAATGCAAGAGCGCAGACCATAGGGTCACCCTATGTGGAAGCAGACCCATTCACTTGCATGCACTACTTTTTTGCGGTAGGGAGGCACAGACAGACACCCCATGGAAGAATTCTGTAGTGCTTCTGTGGGGTTGCACCGCACCTTCCGGATTGCAGACCCGCTGTTTCGGGGCTGGCACAAGGTCGTGTGCATGAGCCCAGAGACTGATGACATATCAGACGAGTGCAGTTTCTGATGAAGCATTTTGCATCTCAGCTCCCATTCACTTGAATGGAAGCTGAGCTGAAGTATCTCGACATAGCCAATACATAGTAGACAGAGACTTCGGCTTCCAGCTCTGTCCACTGTATGGTGGACATCGATAGGCTGCCCAAAACGATGGGGTTCTGATATTGGCGAACTTTACTGAGGCTACACCATCAATATCTAAGTACTGGAAAAACCCTTTAAGGTTTTTACCCCATAAAGAACATTTATAACCATAGGATAGGTGATGAATGTACTGTATTATCACTGGGGATCCAAGTGCTAAGACCCCAACCAATCAATCAAGACGGGGAGGGTCCCCTATGCTAATAAAGCAGCAGTGTACGTGTGTGACCACCGCTCCATTCTCTGTCTTTAGGACAGACGGAGATAATCAAGTGATTTAAGTGCATGCTGGTGCAACTTATCAAAACCAGAGCAAGTGACTAATCTTACCAGGTCACCGCAACACAGACAAGTGAATAAAACATCATAAAAAAAGTATTTCTAAGAAGGAATATAGTAGAGAAGTTTTATATGTGGTTTTATGTAGAAATTCAGGTAAACATAAGGTAGAATATATGACAATGCACATCCAGCACAACCCATGATCCAATCAAGCAGAGTGGTCACACTGGACAAGGTTACAGGGAATCAGTCAGCGTGTTTTGGCATATTAAAGGGGTTATCAAGGAATTACTGTTGATGACCTATCCTCTGGATACTGATCAGCCCCACCTAGGCCATGTGACGTCACCATATATCGATCATATGGCCTAGTTTCAAGTCAGTGGAGCCGAGCTGCAATGCCAAGCACGTTCACTATACGACGTACAGCACTGTGCTTGAAGAGCAGGATAACCAGAACTCCGTTGAGCACAGTGGCTCCCTGAAACAGCTGATTATCAGGGGGTTCCAGGACTCGGTCCCCAGCCAATACAATTCTGAGGATAAGTCATCATTATCATTACCAAGATAAACTAAGCAAAGTAGCATGTACGGCTCGCAGAGCTATTTAAATCATTACCTTTCCTTCTGAAATCCATTGCCGTATTTAGTAGAAAAAATACTTTCTCCACATATGCAAATTAGACATGTGACGCACTGAGGGCGAGCTTTAGCGCCTCTTCACTGTCTTTCCTTTCCCTAGTTGATATGCAATACAAATAAATCAAATCAAATCAAAAAGTATCTGCAAGTTCCTTCAAATCGTGGATACATCCTTCCTCCTGGAGACAGCGCCCTGAATACGATTCAGAATCCTTTTTCTTCTTTGACTTCCCCTAGTTGACTGACATCTGTCTACTGCTATCACCTGGCCCTGTAAACATGCACCTGGATTTTGGAGCATGCTCAGTACAGTAAGGAGATGCTGCCCTGAGTGTGTGTCAATATTCTGGTGCTCGATTATGGGGCCAGGTGTGAGCAGTATACAGGACTATGCTTGGCCCTGTCAATCAACTAGGGAAAGGAGGGGCTTACAGTGAAGAACTACTGAACCTCGCTGCACAGAGGGGCTAGGGCCTGCCCTCAGTGCACCGAACATCTAATTTGCATATTTAAAAAAGATTTCAGAAGGAAAGGTAATGATTTAATTAGCCTTCCAAGCCCTGCATGCCACCCCACTTTGTCTAATATGCCAAAAAAAACCGACAGGCTCCCTTTAAATGGCAAGTTAGGCCTCTTTCACACGAGCGTGACGGATTAGGTCCGGATGCGTTCAGGAAAACTCGCACCATTTTTTAAGCAAGTTTAGTCAGTTTTGTCTACAATTGCGTTCAGTTGTTGTTTTTTCTGCGCGGGTGCAATGCGTTTTGATTAGAGATGAGCGAGCATGCTCGCTCATCTCTAGTTTTGATGCGTTTTTCACGCGCATGATAAAAAACTGAAGGTTTACAAACAACATCTCTTAGCAAGAATCAGTGAAAAACGCATTGTCTGTGCTCTTGCTTCCGGATGCAATGCGTTTTTCACTGAAGCCCCTTTCACTTCTATGGGACCAGGGCTGCGTGAAAAACACCGAATACAGAACATGCTGCGTTTTTCACGCAACGCAGAACTGATGCGTGAAAAAAATGCTCATGTAACATAGACCCATTGAAATGAAAGGGTCAGAATTCAGTGCGGGTGCTATGTGTTCACGTCACGCATCGCACCCGCATGGGAAAACTCACTCGTGTGAAAGGGGCCTTAAACTCTGCTACACCAGAATATAGGTAGCAACTACAAGTTGCCAAATTGTAAAAAAGCACAACTGAGACGCATCTTTTACACACAGTATTATAAAGAGCATTTGTCATTAGAGATTAGCGAGCATGCTCGGGAGCAATTTTCGCGTAATAGCGTACGCATCTTCTAATCTGTATGCTAATGCGCACGTATCTTGTAATTTGTATGCATTAGCGTACATATTAGAAGATGCGTACGCTATTACGCGAAAATTGCTCCCAATTATGCTCGGCCATCTCTATTTGTCATACATTACTGCTGCTTTTTAGGGACCATATGAAAATATAATGCTTTTAATAAAATATAGACAGAAAAGACAAAACGGACACTTACAGAAGAGAACGATGATAGAAGATTTATTCATTTCTGCAAATAAGTTATAATGTGCTTTCGGCAGGTAGGATCTAATTTTTAGTAACGTCAAGGCAATGTTGGGTATGGTAGAAGGCTGTATGGAGTGATGGTGGGGTGAAGAATAACGCAAAGGTAAGAGGTGATAAAAAGCATCCTTTACAACGACCAGCCTTCCAAATGGCAGCTACTGGATCCACTGGAATAGAAATGCTCCAATACTGCGCTCCATGCATCTACACCAACGCTTTTTTTTTTCCTGTGTTGATTCTCGTGCAGAAAAACCACAGTGTAGTACAGTACCAGCAAAGTGTATGAGATCACAGAAATCCCATGTACACTATGCCTTTTCGTTCCCTGCGGAAATTGAGCTGCCATGCAGATTTTGATCATATCATTTCTTTCTACGGATTTCAACCTTTTCAATGCAATGGTGAGATCTGCGGCAAAGCTACATCAAATCCGCACCAAAAATGGCAAGTAACACGTTGTGTTTGGTCCAAAAACGCACAGAACTTTTGCGCAGAATTTATGCAAGACAGCTTGTACCTGCGTGCAGGTAGCCTTAGGCCTCTTTCACACGAGCGCTATGGATTAGGTCATGAACTGTTCAGGGAAAAAGTGGAAAAAGTGATGGTTTTGCATGCAAGTTCCGTTTTTTTTTTTTTTTTTTCTGCGATTGCATCCGTGTGGGGAAAACAAACAAACTGAGAACAATCATTTTTTTACGTGCGTGAAGAATAACACTAACAAACTCCTAGCAACCATCGGTGAAAAATGCATATCATCCGGCCGACTTTTCACGCAAGCCCCATTCACTTCTAGGGGGCCAGAGCTGTGTGAAAAAAAACCTCAATATACAAGATGCTGCAATTTTTCTGGAATGCAAATGTGACGATTGAAAAATTCTACTCATGTGCACAGACCCATTGAAACAAAAGGTTCAGGATTCAGTTCGGAGACTATCTGCTCACAACACACATCACATCCAGATGGAAAGCTCGCTCGTGTGGAAGAAGCCTTAGTGAGAATAAATCTACTTTTTGTAAGCTTCCCAGTCATTCAAATGGAGTGGAAACTGGGTCCCTTCAAGCTGGAGTTTGCAGCAGCTCCTTCTATAAATAAGAGCTCCAGCACACGTATACATATATAGGCTCTCATTAAACTGGACCTCTCTGCTCCATCCTAGGGGACATTCTGCAGACAGGAGCATCACTTTGGTTATTCTTTAATGGTTCATTGTCTATGTCTATAGCTCCATGTGCCAGTCCCATCTGAAGCTATATCATCCCAAAGGCCCTCTCCTAGGGTTGAATAGGGATACAAAGGTTGCACTTCCCTATTTTAGAAACAGTACCACTGTAAATGTATTGCAGCTCAGTGAATGGGGGCTAAGTTGCAATTATTTCAAGGTGGAGGAGGCAAATATATATATAAAAAACTTTTTACATTTCATACTACCCTTTCAAAGTCTGCCTAATATTAGGCAATTGTAGAAAATAAAGAAATAACCTACACTCAAGGAATGCCATCACCCGTACATCATTCATATGACCACTGCAGGCAGAGACCTCAGAAGGTAAATACTCATGTACAGTGTGTGTAATAGACTGTACATCAGTCTAGTGTGGAAAAAATAAAATACTGGTCATATATTGATCACTCTTTTACTGTGTGCGGCCAGTGAGCCCAGTAAATGAGAAGACTTGAACAAACAAGGTTAGGTTATTTCTTTCATTTACACCATTGCCTACCCTTAAGGCTCCCATACATATTTGAGTATTGTTGGTCGTCAAGAATGGCAGGTTAGGACAACAGTTTAATGGCTATGTACACCTTTGGAGGCAATTTTATTTTATGATTGAATTTGACTCATTTTTGGCTAAAAATAATTTTTTTCCAATTGGCCTTTATTAAAAATATTGAGCCATTCTGTCACAAAGGATTTTTTTTTTAGCTGTGTGACTGGTACTTCTACTTTGTGCAGTCATCTAATAAACCTCATCTCTAAACTACTGAGAGGCCATAAACACTTATTTAAGCCATATTCTTATAACTAAGATAAGAACTGAGCTATAAGGAGTTTATAAGGCCATAGAGCATATAGAGTCCATCTATAAGGAGCATAGAGCATATAGAGTCCATCTATAAGGAGCATAGAGCATAAGGAATCCATCTATAAGGAGCATAGAGCATAAGGAGTCCTTCTGCTCCTGGTCTGCCGGAAAAGAAAGAAAATCCAAAGGGTGATACTAGAGCATCTCAGCTCTGTACAGAAAAAAGGAAGCCATATTTTAAATAAAGACCAATTAAAAAAATATTTGAAGATCTGAAAATGAGTACAATACAATAATAAAAAAATGCACCCAAAAGGGGTACATAGCCTTTAACCCCCTGTTTTGCCAGAGTGGAGCTTCAGCAGAGGTGAAAAGTAGCTAACTGGAGGGGGAAGGGATGCTTTAGACGCTGCTCCCTCCTGAATAGTAGCAGCTAGAAACATGCAATTGATCTTGTTTGAAAGCAGACATTCCAGCTTTCAGACGATAGCAAAATGGCAGCAATATGCTCAGGACAGAGGAAGATATCACTGATAGCAATCGGGATGCTGTGAATGCAGCTGAAAATGAAAGTAAAAACAGGTTTTACTTGCAATTATTCCCGACTTGATTTCTAACAGTGATTTCTGCTCTGTTGCTTGGACTTGCAGCCCTCCCCCCTCGAGTTAGCTACTTTTCACACTGCCTGAGCTGGACTCGGGCAAAACTGTTAGGTGGTTAATGTATATGGGAAGCTCCCGCCAGATGTCAGGGGAGAGAAGAATCCGCAAATATTTTCACCCAATCCTTCTGTTCTCTCAGGAGATAAGCTGCCACCAGAAGAGTCTGGCAACGGCTTTCCCCCTCCCTCTCCCCATTACATATACACGTTCAGCCGAGGGAGTCAGGAGAGAAAGCTGTTCAGCCGACAGCGAGTAAATGTGTACTGCTTTGTAAAAATCCAGAACAACCCCCTTACGTTTACTACAGAGACATGCCACTGAAAAATGAGCCACACTTTTCAACTGGTCTTCGCAGGTGGAGATGGTACATGAATGATCTAATACTAGGGAATCAGAGGTGAACAAATTCCTACAAGATAATAGCAATAGAAGCCACAGGAAAAATATCTATTGTTTTACATTCAGTGTAATAGATGGTAAATCAGAGAGAGAAAAATAAAATACTGGTCACAACATGCAATGGGAAGACAAGATTCTGGTTACAGGAACATGAAACACTTCATCTGAGAGGAAGCAGTTGCTGGAAATTCAGATATGACTCCTCAATTGACTGAACCCGCATTCAGGAGACGTGGAGAAGTGATGACCCCATATGCCGGTGGTTATTACCTACAGTACCAGAGTAAAATGCAAATATGGTGGCAAAGTGATAAAAAGACATCTGCTGGAACATGCTTTCGTGTGCATCCGGAGACGAGCGAGGGGTCATCTTCAGCAACGGTTACGCTGGGATAGTGTAACACTCAGATATCCTAACAGAAGACACAACCGTACGGCTCGGAGCAACAGAAGAGGGACAAATCAGACTTAGCTACAGAGTATAGAAATATGCTGCAATGTAAGAAAATTAAAAAGTACAACATGAACTGGTGGAAGTTAATGCATCTGCTAACGCGCTTTCGTTCATGCCACTGGTAAAAAGTCAGAGTTTCATGCGCTTAAAGTTTCGGACTGCAAACTTGCTGAACGTAGTCTACAAAGATTTGCCTCATGATACAACAAATATGTGCAAACCGGTAAGGTCCCTGTATTAACTGTAAATGATTTTATATACAGGAAAACAGGTATGACTATACGCAGATCATAGGAAGATAGTACAACAACTATTTTATAGCATGGAGCAGTATCCGCCACACGTTCCTGCCCTGCCACCTTCTTCGGTGGACAATCTAACGCCTCGGTTGTGAGATTCGCTTTCCCATAGTCCAGGAGTCTGTATTATCTTTTCCACAAGTTCTTCAAAGGCACACTGAACTCCGTCTCTGGTCTTTGCGCTGGCCTCTGGAATGGACAGAAGAGAGAAATTAGCAATGGCGATGGTAGGTACTCCTTCAGAAAACAGGGCTAACCCATACATCCACTGCCAGAGTGGAAATTATTTTATTTTATTATTCATTTATTTTATAATGTCATGGGTGAGAACAGATGTGACCGGCGAGATGCCGCCAATGTGCAGCTGTAAACCATGCATTTTTTTTTTTTTTTTTTTACATATACTGTAAATCCAAGCAGAATAACACTGAAAATTCATGGGATAGGGGTTCATGATCACAGAGCACTTGCACAGAAGAAGTCTTTCTTACCCAAAATACTACTTTAAAGGAAATGTGTCATTAGAAAATGACCTGTTTAAATCACATTTTTATCTTAAAGAAGAACTCCCGCAAAAAATGTTATTCTCTGACCTGTTAGAAAGGTGCATGATATAATCTGTAGTGAATGTCATTTTGTTATCAGAGACTGAAATTGAGAGTTTCCCCTCTCTTCTAATTGTAGCTGTCATGTGACCAACTCCCTGACCTCCAACTGACCCAGGACAGCAAGCCAGTCACTTCTCTATTCACTCCTATGAGACTGAAAGTGAGGCTCCCATAGGAATACATAGAGAATTAGACTTCCTGTCCACACATAAGGTGCTTTGTGAGTTGGTGGGTCTAATTCCTAGTCACATGACACAGATAAGAAACTTCAGGATGATATAACTCAAAAATACAGCTACTGGTAAGAAAATGACATTCACTACAGATTATATCATGTACATTTCTAGCAGGACGTGGAATAAAATTTTTTGCGGGAGTTCTTTAAATGTATTTTTGATAGATATTGTTTAATTTTCTAGGTCAATATCTATAAACAATAACCATAAAATCCTGCAGTTTTCCCACTGGCCACTAAGCCTAATAATTGGCGCCACTTCTTGGTTTGTACAGATCACTTTACTGCAGTTTTCTTCTTATCTGTATAGATACGATATGATCCATCATTCACAGTAGGTGATTGTCAGAGCTTCTCTATTCTTTCCTTGTACAATGTCCTCTGCACAGGTCACAGAGCATGCCCAGAAAACTCTCCCATAGAGGTCAATGAGGTCCCCACCTGTCCATTGTGTCTATGGATCACAGGGCTGCCATAAAGCAATTGTCTTAATGCTGTTAAGAACAGCTCAGGCAAGATGGCCGCCCCCATAATCATGTTCAGAAAATAGAATTTAAAAAAAGAGCAAATCAGAAAATAAAAACTGATTAGAAAAAAGGATATCTGTTACCATCTGGTTTTAACTGGCAGATAAAATTGTTGGTGACAAATTTCTTTAAAATCATATAAAAAGAAAAAGATATGCAAATGGTTATAGTCAGTGAAGATAGGAGCAGTTTGGAACTGCTTGACACTGTATACCGTCACAAGCTAAACTCCCATTCGACCAACAGCTATTACTCCTGACTGATTTTTCAATGGCGAGCGAGAAGAAAGTCGTTGCCAAACACCTCTGGTGGTGGCTTATTCCCCAGGAGAACAAAATGATTGGGCGTTGAAATTCAATGTCCCGGATCCTTCCTCCAACATCATCTGTCAGGAACAGTCAGGAGCTTCCCATACACATTAGAAAGCTCCCTCTCATGCACTTCTTATAAGTATTGGCTTATCTTCCGAAAAAAAAATGGGCATGTTGAAATCAAACAATCTGATCCTTCTCTCCCCTGACATCTGCTGTGTGGAGAAAGATGGGAAGCCCACATACCTATATTGTGTAATGCCAGCTTAAAAGGGTATTCCCATCTCAGAGAATGGGGGCATATCGCTAGGATATGCCCCCATTGTCTTATAGGTGCGGGCCCCAAAAGAGAAGGAGGGTGCACTGCGCATGCGCAGCCGCCATCCATTTATTTCTTTGGAGCACAGGCTCGGCTATTTCCGTCAGTTCCATAGAAATGAATGGGAGCTGTGGCCGGGCTTGCCTGGTGCGCTCGCATTCATTTCTATGAACGCAGCAGGGAGCTGCGTTCCCCGCTCCATTCTCGATATAAGTGCGGTCCCAGGGGTGGGACCTGCACCTATAAGACAATGGGGGCATATCCTAGCGAAAAAAAACAAAAAACATTTTTGTGCAGCGCTGACAGGGGAAGAACAATAACATGATAATTTTTTTAATGAGCGCCATGGCATCTGGACTGGTGATGCATAGTGAAGGAATGAGGAGCAATTCACAAGAAAAGGTTTATTAACGATATGGAACTTATGTACATATTCATATGTGTAATCATGAAATGGGTTTAGAAGTGCTTAAAAGTAGGTAAACTTTATAAAGAGTTTTATAAAATATATATTTATATGTCCCTAAAAATTAATATAAATGGGGGAGGTCGATAGGACACAATCACCTGCTCGGTCACATAAGGTAAAACACAATCCATTCACTGTGTGCTACAGTAACAGGAATACAATTTCTATTATATATAATAATTAGCCCGAGTTCATTAAACCTGAATCATTAGGTAATAGAATGACATATATGCCCTGAAATCACCAGTAACCGATCGGGTGTAAATCTTCGGATCGTGTTCGTTTCGGCAGGCGTTATGCTGACTTTTTACTAAATCTACATTTTACTGAAGGGCAATGACAGGTCCTGAATCCCGCAGAGCTGCGCTCCATAATCAAAAGAAAACACATTAGGTATCATTAAAATTTACTGCTTTGCTTTTCAGGGGTCAATCCTTATGATTCTTGGCAGAAGCAACGGAATGAAGTATGAAATTGTAAAAAGTGGATGCTGGACATGAAGGTTAACAGCTTGACTTCGGAGATATGGGAGGGGGGTGTATAGGTGTATATGGTACCTGCTACCTCAGACACTAGATTACTGCAAGGGTATCAAGAAAATACAGTGCTCCCTCAGGATACAATGGCCTCAGGATACAATACTTTAAACATACAATCATCTTTCTTGGCCCCATCGTAAGTTGAAACTAGACTCAACATACAATGTCTCAGACTCAGATCCAACCAGTCAAGGTCACCTCTCTGGTAAAATAGCTTCTATTTGTCACTAGTTGGCAGCTATTCCTGACTGTTATATGTAAGGACTTGTTGTATCTGTCCTAGTTTTCTTAAATCTTCATTTTCTCTCATCTTGGATGACATTTTGGGGCTTTGGAACCGATTACTCAACTTACAATGGTTTCAACATACAATGGTCGTCCTGGAACCAATTAATATTGTAACTTGAGGGACCACTGTACAACTTCAGTGAGCATAGGACATTTTACTGGTTTTGTAATATTTCACTGCACACAAGAATGGATCTCAGGGATTGTGCCCACATGGATCGCACCATATGTTTACAACAAAGCATCCGTGCACTTGGCACACTTACATGTAAGAATGCCTGTACACCTTAGATAGCTTTTGGCCAAATGCCCTGGAACTGCCTGTTTAAAAGCCAAGTGCCCGATTCTTCTTTTCCCCTGACGTCTACCATTAGGGGGACAGTCCCCATACATTCACACGACCGTAGTGTTTTACGGGCCGCACATGGCCCTCAACTGCGGATAAGAATAAGACATGCTCTATCTTTTTTGCAGGGCTGCGGAACAGAACGACGGATGCGGACAGCACATGGTGTGCTGTTTGCATCTTTCGTAGCCCCATTGAAATGTATGGGTACACACCCGTTTCGCTAAACTGCGGAACGGATGCGGATCCATTCATACGGTCGTGTGAAAAGAAGAAAGACCACTGGCAAAGCAGATGAAGAAAAGATTTTAGGGCACATACCACGATAAACCATTACTCGTATGAAATAAATCCCAGCTACTGAACACCACAACAAGAGTGGAGCGAATAGTACAGCACAAGAAATACTCATCAGACTAAAGCCGGCGTGAAGCCATCCACCGAGCTAGCCAACACGGCTCCGGGGCAAAGGATATCAGACGATCAGGAAATGATTCAATTTTTGGAACAGGTGAAGTTACGACGTGTCAAATCTATTATGGGGAAAGATCTGAGGAGCTGCCGGCTCCTGTAACAAGTTATTAGCGTGTTGTTCACAATCAGAACCATATTGTTCTTTTTTTAAGATGTGGTTGTGGTCAAAGTAGACCTAGAGAAGAGTCGTACGAGTAGAAAAGAAAAAACCCCAAAACGCTGTGGTCTCAGAGACAGACCGTTTCCTGTCTCGTCCATGACTTAAAGGTTTTAGAGACCCAGATCTCTGGATCATAGGGAGCAATCAGACGCATGGAACAGTAAAGCCCAACAGGTCCGAACCACTTGATCCAAGGTTTCTGCAGAACCAAATCCTCTGGCCTCACCAACATGACTAGTAGGCACGACACCACTTTTATAATCTGAAACAAACTCCGCCATATCCCGAGCATAGCTGCAGGGGGTGAGCTTCAGGTTTTGCAATGAGCAACTAGAGGACAATTACATTATCGCTGGACAGTGCAATCCGCTCCTGTGAAAATGTAATTAAGCTGTTAGAATATAATGTGATCTTCAACTGAATCTCCACCTTTTATCATCTCGTACCTTGGTTCAAAATCCTGTGCTGATTAATTTCTTATTTATCTTAAAGGCAGTCTTTCACCTGTTTTTCACCTATGTAACTAACAGCAGTGCCCCACAGAAGATTGTATACACATCCCAGACATACCTGTGTGCACTGTGTGTCTGTATTACATGTCACATCCCAGACATACCTGTGTGCACTTTGTGTCTGTATTACATGTCACATCCCAGACATACCTGTGTGCACTGTGTGTCTGTATTACATGTCACATCCCAGACATACCTGTGTGCACTGTGTGTGTGTATTACATGTCACATCCCAGACATACCTGTGTGCACTGTGTGTGTGTATTACATGTCACATCCCAGACATACCTGTGTGCACTGTGTGTCTGTATTACATGTCACATCCCAGACATACCTGTGTGCACTGTGTGTCTGTATTACATGTCACATCCCAGACATACCTGTATGCACTGTGTGTCTGTATTACATGTCACATCCCAGACATACCTGTGTGCACTGTGTGTATTACATGTCACATCCCAGACATACCTGTGTGCACTGTGTGTGTATTACATGTCACATCCCAGACATACCTGTGTGCACTGTGTGTGTGTATTACATGTCACATCCCAGATATACATGTGTGCACTGTGTGTCTGTATTACATGTCACATCCCAGACATACCTGTGTGCACTGTGTGTCTGTATTACATGTCACATCCCAGATATACCTGTGTGCACTGTGTGTCTGTATTACATGTCACATCCCAGACATACCTGTGTGCACTGTGTGTATTACATGTCACATCCCAGACATACCTGTGGTGCACTGTGTGTATTACATGTCAACATCCCAGACATACCTGTGTGCACTGTGTGTGTGTATTACATGTCACATCCCAGACATACCTGTGTGCACTGTGTGTGTGTATTACATGTCACATCCCAGACATACCTGTGTGCACTGTGTGTCTGTATTACATGTCACATCCCAGACATACCTGTGTGCACTGTGTGTCTGTATTACATGTCACATCCCAGACATACCTGTGTGCACTGTGTGTCTGTATTACATGTCACATCCCAGACATACCTGTGTGCACTTTGTGTCTGTATTACATGTCACATCCCAGACATACCTGTGTGCACTGTGTGTCTGTATTACATGTCACATCCCCAGACATACCTGTGTGCACTGTGTGTGTGTATTACATGTCACATCCCAGACATACCTGTGTGCACTGTGTGTGTGTATTACATGTCACATCCCAGACATACCTGTGTGCACTGTGTGTCTGTATTACATGTCACATCCCAGACATACCTGTGTGCACTGTGTGTCTGTATTACATGTCACATCCCAGACATACTGTATGCACTGTGTGTCTGTATTACATGTCACATCCCAGACATACCTGTGTGCACTGTGTGTATTACATGTCACATCCCAGACATACCTGTGTGCACTGTGTGTGTATTACATGTCACATCCCAGACATACCTGTGTGCACTGTGTGTCTGTATTACATGTCACATCCCAGACATACCTGTGTGCACTGTGTGTGTGTTAATGTCCATCCAATACTGGCACGGTGGTTACATGTCACATCCCAGACATACCTGTGTGCACTGTGTGTGTGTATTACATGTCACATCCCAGACATACCTGTGTGCACTGTGTGTGTGTATTACATGTCACATCCCAGACATACCTGTGTGCACTGTGTGTCTGTATTACATGTCACATCCCAGACATACCTGTGTGCACTGTGTGTCTGTATTACATGTCACATCCCAGACATACCTGTGTGCACTGTGTGTCTGTATACATGTCACATCCCAGACATACCTGTGCACTGTGTGTTTACATGTCACATCCCAGACATACCTGTGTGCACTGTGTGTGTATTACATGTCACATCCCAGACATACCTGTGTGCACTGTGTGTGTATTACATGTCACATCCCAGACATACCTGTGTGCACTGTGTGTGTATTACATGTCACATCCCAGACATACCTGTGTGCACTGTGTGTCTGTATTACATGTCACATCCCAGACATACCTGTGTGCACTGTGTGTATTACATGTCACATCCCAGACATACCTGTGTGCACTGTCTGTATTACATGTCACATCCCAGACATACCTGTGTGCACTGTGTGTCTGTATTACATGTTCAGGAAAAGTACTTTTATTCTGCTGGAAAACAGCTCCCAAGTGCCCAGCTGAAAGTGAAACTAAAAACAGCTTTCTCTCCTGACTCGATTTAACCTCTTTAACCATTTGGATACCGGAGTTTTTTTCATTTTTATTTTTCTTCCCTGTCTTCCTGGAGCCATAACTTTTCTATTTTACGTTCACATAAGGGCTTGTTTTTTGCAGGACACGTTTCACTTTCTATTGCCACCATTTAATATGGCATACAACGTAGTGGGAAGCAGGAAGCAAATTCCAAATGGGGTGGAACTGGAAAGAAAACACAATTTGTCCCTACAGCGTTCCCTTTGTGGAAATATTTACCAGTGCCCTTCATTCTCTGGGTCAGAACGATTACAACTATACAACATATGTATAGGTTTTATGTGTCTAAATACTGTAAAAATAAAATAAAACCTTGAAAAAAATAAATTTGCCATGGGAAAAAAAAAAAAAGTTGAATATTGCCATTTTGATCCTTTTTTCCATTACGTCATACGCCGTATTGGAAAAATATTTCTATATTATAATAGTAGGGGCGTTTTTGGACGCGGTGATGCTCCTGATGTTTATATTTTTTAAAATTTATGTATTTATTTCCTTATTTTAAAGAAAGGGGGAGATTTAAATGTTAACATTTTTTTTTTAACTTTTTTTTTGTGTTTCTGTAGCCAGTCTAGAAGGCTACCACTACTTTTTTAATGTAATGTTACTATACTGCAAATAGCAGTATAGTATTATGTGAATTTCTGATTTCATATGTTGGCCTGCCACCTGCTGGCCAACATAGGAATTGCATCTCTAATACGCTGGGTCTGTTCAGGATGGTATGACAGGGATGCGTGCGCTTCTTGATACCTTGATCACGCCATCTAAAGGTGGTAATGACTGCGATCTGCAATATTGTCGGTCACGGTCATTAGCTGCGGGACTCCCACTGCACACGGGCACCAACTTTAAACAGCCCTCCAGCGTACGGTGCTGGCAGCGAAAGGGTTAATGCCAAACCAGCACAGATGTTCCAGGCTGCCAGTGGCCTTAGTAGTCAAGTGCAACAATTCTAACATCAGCACTTAGTGAAGCCAGAAAGTACATCTCGTAACTACTGAGGCCATTGACAGGACCTAAAAAGGAAAATAAAAAAAAGACTGGATACCAGTAGTAGTACTGCATACAGTTTATACATCTAAAGGGGTTGTCCCACTTCAGCAAACGGCAAAAATGAATCCAGCCAGCAGAGGAAGCAATATGGACAATCACAATACATTAGTAACTGCCTTGTATTAACTTTTTCTACATGATAAATGTCACTTGCTGAAGTGAGACAACCCCTTTAACACAGTAACACACATGACCATAGTGAATATAACACACTATACCATACAGACCAGTTTACGAAGGCCAAGAAGATGGGAACAGGAAGTAACTGGTTTAACATAAGAAATATCCCACTTTTCATACCTATGAACAACATTGAATGCTTTCGTGCAAACTTGAGTCCCTCATTTCTGTCCACTTCTCTGTTATCCTGCAAACAGAATTTTTTTCTATGTTAGTGACTCATAACATTACAAAAATGTGCACTTTTGCACAAATACAGATCTCTATATGGTCAATAGAGTGAGATTTTCTTTTTAATTAAAGGGGTTCTGTAAGTTATATTTATTGATGACCTATCCTCAGGATAGGTCATCAATATCAGGTCGGCGGGGTCTGACACCCAGCACCCCCGCCGATCAGCTGTGCCATATCAGTGCTGCCTCCTCTTCACTGTTTACATGCTGGCCCAATTTATTTCTATAGGAAGAATCGCCCCCATACAAGTGTCCTCCTCTTCAAATAGCTGATCGGTGAGGGTGCCGGGTGTTGGACCCCAGCGATCTGATATTGATGACCTATCCTGAGGATAAGTCATCAATAAATATAACTCTGAGAACCCCTTTAAAGGGGTTCTCTGGGAATACTGATGGCCTATCATCAGTTGGTGGGGTCAGCACGATAAGGGCCACATCCACATCACCAACTGCACAACAGCTAGCCCATAGTCGCAATGCACACAATGAAAGGGACATGGTACTAATGCAAAAGATATAACCTTATAGGGTTTTTTTTAGGACTAATATACTGATGGCCTATCCATAGGATAGGTCATCAATATCAGATCAGTAGGGGTCCAACCCCCACCGTTCACCTCTTACCTGCAGTCATTGTTTTAGGAAGTAAACAGTGTACGGAGCCAGAACTCTACAGCGCCATACACCATGTAGTGGCCACTCCTGGTACTGCAGTTCAGTTTCCATAGAATGTTGTTCAGGAGTATAAGAAATTTAGCTATAGGCAAGAAAGTTGTAAAAGAGACTGCCCTTTTAGCTCCTCCATCACTCTTAGCAGTCGAAATGGGTAAGTATCTTCCTGCAGCAATGATTTTCCATGATTCTAGGTTACTGCTAAAGCAAAGACCTAGCCTCTGCAGTGATGCAGAGATCACTGAGGCATGTGACTGGCTGCAGCGGTCATGTGAATTTATGGCATTTTACCATTGCAGGAAGATAAAGACCGACACAAGCGCCAGCACTCGAATGGTAGGAGATTTGGGCGCTCAGTGCTTAGATTTTTCATTTTACACATTTCTTGTAGTTGGACTCCTTTAATACTAAGACTCAGAAAAGAATTAAAAGTGGTGTAAAACTTCTTGGAACTATCGCTCATTTAACTGAGCCCTAAATATTACCCCAAAATTTTATACTGGCACAGTCTGTCTATGATCATGTGTTCATTTACACAAATCCTGCCATAGTCCAGTCCTATTCATAATCTGTCCTTACGCTCACCTTATCTATCTTGTTTCCAACTAGCATTTTTACTATGTCGTTTCTTGTGCAATATGTCTCCAGCTCATTTAACCAGTTGTCCAGCCTTACAAATGTGTCTCTTCTTGTGACATCATATACTGAAAGACAAAAGGGATGTGAATAAAAGGGAAACAAAGTGATGTGCTACATGACAGAGAACCTGTCGCATTGAAAATGCAGCACAACCTGAAAGCAGGAAGAGCTGAATTATTACACTCTTACCCAATATAACACCTTGTGCACCTCTGTAATAGCTGGGCGTTAGTGTTCTGAAGCGTTCTTGTCCGGCAGTGTCCTGCAGAGAAATGTTCCAGTAATGTTATATGTGAAGACATGGTTAGAAGACGACTTGCATAGAACTGAATTACATTGTACACTAGCACCACCCGGTGGACACATAGTCTATGTGCACAGGAATGTGTAACCTAAGCCCCTGAAGTATTTGGCACAAATAAAAAAAAAATAAAAAAAACTCTAAATGAGAAAATGAAAGCTGCATCTCAAAGTGATGATGAATAGAAAACAACACAGATCCACAATTTAACAAATCAATCAAATTTAAAGGGGTTGTACGAGTTATGAAAAAAATATATAGCACTGTGAATCTGATGGGTAGCAATATATAACTAAATTAAGCAAGTTTTAGGCAAAAAAAAAAAATATATATATATATATATTTCTTCATTTCCCTGGTTCTCTTCTGGCCCATTGTTTACATGCAATAACAATAATCTCTGCCCCTCCCCCTGATCTGCAGAGGGAGTGAATAAGTCTGCTGCCCTGAGTGACATGTCTATCTGCTAGGATACTCAGCAGCATGTTATATGTGTAGGACTACAAGTCCCAGCTGTACAATGACACTGCTGATACACACAGGATCTTCCCCCTACCTGTTCTTGGGCAATACCCTACAGATCTTCTCTAGTCTGTCAGCTCCTGTCCCTAGCATTTGTCTCCTCACTGCCTGCAGCTACTCAGTAAAGCCTTCAGCCCTGAGTCTGTGCTGGCTGAAGGGGTTAATGTTTGCTAATAAATCCAGGGCACAGTGACATCATGTGTACAGACTCTTATCTGCTCCTCAGGCTTCTGCACGAAACATCAGCAGAGCAGGGAGAGAAGCTGACATCACAGGTCATGTAACCCTCAGTGAAATCTGAGAAATGGGCCACTGAAGTTAAATTAAGTGTATTGAAAAAAAACATTATATTTGCCTAGTTAGAAACATACAAAGGACAAAAAAAAAAATACTTGGACAACCCCTTTAAGGGAAAAATATAAAGATAGATTAGATAAATAGAATAAACTCAGCATGGTGAAACATGGACAGTGATTTTGAACTATGTGGTCACTGTGTTGCATCAAGAGTTCCAAAAACACTGTCCTCTGTCTTAGTCCCCTTTCCTCTGTTTCCTCATCATTACCCAGTTACACACACACACACAAGATCTGGGTGACATCACATCTGCATATTGGAGCATCTCAGTCAGGGGTTGAAATAAAATGATTTTTGCTGGGATCATAATACATTTGTATCACTGATGTGAAAAGGGTCTAGCGATATACAAAATGATAAAAAATGCTTAAAGAGGACTTTTCATTGTTTTAAAGAACTCCCGCAAAAAAATTTATTCCATGTCCTGCTAGAAATGTACATGATATAATCTGTAGTGAATGTCATTTTCTTATCAGTGTCTGTATTTTTGATTTATATAATCCTGAAGTTTCTAATCTGTGTCATGTGACTAGGAATTAGACCCACCAACTCACACAGCACATTATGTGTGGACAGGAAGTCTAATTCTCTATACATTCTTATGGGAGCCTCACTTTCAGTCTCATGGGAATGAACAGAGCAGTGACTGGCTTCCTGTCCTGGTCAGTTGGAGGTCAGGGAGTTGGTCACATGACCCAGCTACAATAAGAAGAAAGTGGAAACTCTCAATTAGAGTCCCTGATAAGAAAATGACAATCACTACAGATTATATCATGCACCTTTCTAACAGGTAAGAGAATAAAAATTTTTGCGGGAGTTCTTCTTTAACTTACACTAGCTAAATACCTTTATTGGTAGGGCACCCCCCGCTGTGGCCCCCTGTATACTTCCCACTCAGTATGCTAATACTGAGCATCGGTACAGGGAGGAGGAGACACCCGGTTTTCTCAATGGGCGTCTCCTTCTCCCTGGCTCTGCCGCGATCCAATCACATCGGAGAGCGTCACAGCCAGGGAGAAAAAAAAAAATAAAAAAATCCTTGGCTGTGACGCTCTCCGAACAAAAAGTTTAAGAATACATTAGCACTCAATCTGAAAGGCTCCTAGGAGAGGGGTCATCTCAGCGTAAGTGCTGTCATGGAGGATGAAAGGGAAAAAAACCCAGTCTCTGTCTCTCTTTGTAAGTGATGTACACACAGCAAGTACTACTCCCTTCTCTCCTTATAAATGGTATAGCCTCCCTTTCTCTCCCTGAAAATGATGTGGCACAGATAGTACCGCCTCCCTCTCTGTAAATGACGTAGGCACAGATAGTACCGCCTCCCTCTCTGTAAATGATGTAGGCACAGATAATACCGCCTCCCTCTCTGTAAATGATGTAGGCACAGATAGTACCGCCTCCCTCTCTGTAAATGATGTAGGCACAGATAGTACCGCCTCCCTCTCTGTAAATGATGTAGGCACAGATAGTACCGCCTCCCTCGCTGTAAATGATGTAGGCACAGATAGTACCACCTCCCTCCCTGTAAATGATGTAGGCACAGATAGTAAATTACATTTGGCGCTGCTGCTTTACGCCTCCTATCAGCATACATATTGCAGCAAAGCCTCACAACCTAATTATGGTTATTTAGGAGCGCACAGCTTTCTCTCTATTTTTGCAGTTTGTGCTTAGCGAGCAGCCTGGACCACAGGGGGTCTGTTCGTCAACTCCTCTTTTGCTACACAAACAGGCAGATTTTTCTTTGATTTTCACATTGAAAAAAATAGGAAAAAAAAAAAAAAAACTTTAACTAGTTGTTTGCCTGGTGTACCAACACTCATGTTCAGCAGCATCTGCTAACAGAAGCACATAAGGTGGCGGCTGGCACACCCCTCCATCTTACTAATGACACAGGAATGAGCTCCCAGCTCTCCTGGTTCCTGACCACAGACTACGTCACCACCAGGCACATCTAGACAAGTCTGGAAGGTATGCCTGTCATAGTAGTTACATGCACTGCCCTAATTTCTAGCAGCACATTTCATAACAAAGGAATGATTGTTCTCATACGTACCCATATAGCAAGCTTCGCCTTATTACCGTCGACGGAAATAGTTTTCACTTTGAAGTCAACACCTGCAAAATAAAATCACTGTCATCTGATCTGCTGCACATCACATAATACAGTAAATGGTTAAACTGCTGCTGACTGATTACAGGACAAGTCAGCTCAAGCATCTCCGCAAGGAATTACTTCAGCCTGAAGATGAACCAGAGCATCAAAGGCAAAAGGAGATGAAGACGCCTGTGCAATCAACAAGCTGGAGGCAAGGATGATAAAGTGGGGCCAGAGGCCATGAAGACGGGGCACTAATGGCCTCATATGATGCTTGTGTGCTTCGAGGGCTCGGCTATTTTCAGAACTCCCATGGTGGTGAACGCGCTTGTGTGGGGGCCCGTTCTGGAGTCCCACCTCTGGGATCTGCACCTAACTGACATTGATGGCATATCCTAGCCACCAACATCCAGGGGCGGATTGGCCATAGACCTTTCCGGGTAAATTTCCTGGTGGGCCGATACCCATGGAGCCGCCTGGGCCCTCCTCACTGACGGCCAGTGGAAGTTTTTGGGGGTGTATTTTGTTTCTGCTGGCAGTATTATATGATGAACTGTGGTATTTGGTTCTGTTTGGGTGGTATAATGTGCCACAATATGCTGGCCCTGTCTTCCATATACAGTGGGGAAAAAAAAGTATGTAGTCAGCCACCAATTGTGCAAGTTCTCCCACTTAAAAAGATGAGAGAGCCAGAGAGGCCTGTAATGGACATCATAGGTAGACCTCACCTATGAGAGACAAAATGAGAAAACAAATCCAGAAAACCACATTGTCTGATTTTTAAAGAATTTATTTGCAAATTATGGTGGAAAATGTAACTTCTTAAGAGGCTCCTCTGTCCTCCACTCATTACCTGTAGTAATGACACCTGTTTGTTATCAGTATAAAAGACACCTGTCCACAACCTCAAAGAGTCACACTCCAAACTCCACTATGGTGAAGACCAAAGAGCTGTCGAAGGACACCAGAAACAAAATGGTAGACCTGCACCAGGCTGGGAAGACTGAATCTGCAATAGGCAAGCAGTTTGGTGTGAAGAAATCAACTGTGGGGGCAATAATTAGAAAATGGAAGACATACAAGACCACTGATAATCTCCCTCGATCAGGGGCTCCACACAAGATCTCACCACGTGGGGTCAAAATGATCACAGGAACTGTGAGCAAAAATCCCAGAACCACATGGGAGGACCTAGTGAATGACCTGCAGAAAGCTGGGACCAACGTAACAAAGGCTACCGTCAGTAACACACTACGCCGCCAGGGACTCAGATCCTGCAGTGCCAGACGCGTCCCCCTGCTTAAGCCAGAACATATCCAGGCCCGTCTGAAGTTTGCTAGAGAGCATTTGGATGTTCCAGAAGATTATTGGGAGAATGTCATATGGTCAGATGAAACCAAAGTAGAACTGTTTGGTAGAAACACAACTCGTGTTTGGAGGAGAGTGAATGCTGACTTGCATCCAAAGAACACCATGCCTACTGTGAAGCATGGGGGTGGCAACATCATGCTTTGGGGCCATTTCTCTGCAAAGGGACCAGGATGACTGATCCGTGTACATGAAAGAAAGAATGGGGCCATGTATCGTGAGAATTTGAGTGCAAACCTCCTTCCATCAGCATGGGCATTGAAGATGAAACGTGGCTGGGTCTTTCAGCATGACAATGATCTGCCAGGGCAACGAAGGAGTGGCTTCGTAAGAAGCATTTCAAGGTCCTGGAGTGGCCTAGCCAGTCTTCAGATCTCAACCCCATAGAAAACCTTTGGAGGGAGTTGAAGGTCTGTGTTGCCCAGCGACAGCCCCAAAACATCACTGCTCTAGAGGAGATCTGCATGGAGGAATAGGCCAACATACCAGCAACAGTGTGTGCCAACCTTGTGAAGACTTACAGAAAACGTTTGACTTCTGTCATTGCCAACATAGGATATATAACAAAGTTTTGAGATGAACTTTTGTTATTGACCAAATACTTATTTTCCACCATAATTTGCAAATAAATTCTTTAAAAGTCAGACAATGTGATTTTCTGGATTTGTTTTCTCATTTTGTCTCTCATAGTTGAGGTCTACCTATGATGTCAATCACAGGCCGACCTCATCTTTTTAAGTGGGAGAACTTGCACAATTGGTGGCTGACTACATACTTTTTTCCCCACTGTATTTGGACCCTACTACAAAACTGGGCCACTTTTAAGTATTTTTTCCAGGGTCACTAAGTTTCCAGTCCGCCCCTGCCAACATCTGAGATGGAAATACCCCTTTAGGGCAACGCAAATGTAAAACTGGTGATATTCACTACAAACAGAATGAATTATTGTGATCAAATGTTTACGCCACAAACACGGCTCCATAAGGCACCTACTTAAAGGGGTATTGCGCTTACATAAAGTTATCCCCTATCCACAGGGAGCGAGTAAATATACATCTTTCAATAGGCAATGCCGGCTACAGGGCATCGGTAAAATGAGTACAATTACCGGAAAACCCCTTTAAAGCCAGCAGCCCAAACAGACAGGCCCTTAAGTGGAGTAGACACAGAACTGCTGGCAGATGCTGCATGATATCAGGTGAGAATGCTAGCTATGTTCAAGCGCCTCTAAGTTGTAATTATAGAAACTACTTACCAATGGTAGCTGCAAGTTCTGGGTCAAATGTGTCATCTGTAAACCTTAACAGGAGGCTGGAAAACAAAGACACGTGATGAGAAGACTACACAGCAGGTTAAACATCACCATAGATCAGAGTTCTCTGCCGTAGATACACCTCTCAGTGCACATACACAATGGGGGAGATGTATCATTCCCTTTAAGCCTGAAAAAGTGGCGTTAAAAAGTTTTTGAAATAAATTGTCATATCTTCCCTTTTTCACCGTCCTCGCCACTTTTCTAAAAGAGGGTGTGTCAAGGGCTCTGAAGGAGGCGTGGCCAGACAGTGACAAATTTATCTTTAGTTTTCTGGTGTAAGTGAAGACAGAAATCTACGGCAGCTCTGAGCAGTCGTAGATTTCTGGTTAGGTGCACAAACTGCAGGAGGATGCACCTAATTTAAGATGTGGCGTATGCCTCGTTATAAATTAGGCTCCATCCACCGCCAGTGCAGGGGATATCAGGACAGGCGCAGAAAGCCCCAGTCTTGATAAATCTCCCTCAATATGTCTTGACAGCCCTCTCTGGGGGATTCCACCGAGCTGCACACCTTTCCTACTGACCCGCTTTTAGTGCATTTTATGGAATTATATATCTCTATTTAGTGGTTTGAAGTCTGGATTATTAAGGTTATGTTCACACACAGCAGATATGTGGCAGAATACACTATGATGGACATCCTGTTCTATGCTTCTGCAGCATCTGCGTGGACTTCTACAGGCCATGTTCAGATGAAAGGGACAGTTACCTACAACAAATTAACTGCAGGTGAACCATAAAGCTGGCCATACACATGAATGGAGCTTCACAACTGACCCCAGGCAGTCGATGCCAGGGGAGAGAAGGATCAGGCAGTTGGATTTCAACATGCACAAGTCTTTACATGCAACCATTACAGTTACCTGTCTTCTACTCTGCGTGTGAGAATGGTCTCCAATAGATCCAACAACAATAATAATAATAATATCTCTCTTCTTGGGTTCCTGCCAGATACAGAACAGTCTCTGGCCTTTGGTTTAGTACAGAATGTTTTATGGATGTAAATTGCTCTATTAGTCAGGGGTCACGCCATTAGACGGCAACTGAAGACAACTTATTAGACAAGAAGCAAAGTCTGAAACTGGTCAATGGACTTAGGCTACTTTCAGGGCCCATTCATACGACCGTAATATTGCGCAACGTTCAGAACACACAGCCGGACGCCCCATTGAAAATGCCTATACTTGTCCTCTGTTGCGGATAAGTATAGGACATGTTCTATTTTTTTTATGCGGAGCCGCGGCACGGAGCTGCCTTCGTGCCGTGGCTGCCCGCTCTCACAGAGGTGAATGGGGCTGCATCTATTCTGCAAAATTGTGGCCCTCACACTTGCGTTTCTATTTTCCAGTATTTAGATCCGTCATAAGGTCTCCGGAAAAAAACGCTTCCATTGACAATGAATGGGGACAAAATGTAACTGAACAGAATGGAGCGCTCCAACATGCACTCTTTCCGTCAAGGGATGTGGACCAAGACAGATCCATCATGACCCACAATGCAAGTCAACAGGGACAGATACATTTTCTCTGACACAATAGAAAACGGATCCGTCCCCCATTGATTTTCAATGGAGTTAATGACGGATCCGTTTTGGCTATGTTAAAGATAATAGAACCGGATCCGTTCATAACGGATGCGGACAGTTGTATTATCAGTAACGGAAGTGTTTTTGCTGAACCCTGCCGGATCCAGCAATAACGCTAGTGTGAATGTAGCCTTAGGCCTCTTTCACAGTAGCGGCAGCACGGATCCGGCAGGTGAAGGGTGCTGCCAGATCCGTGCTTACACAGGGACGTGTTTGGGGCCGGAACCGCGCTCCGGCCCCACACGTCACACAGTTCATACACACAGACATATACACATACAAATACACATACATACTTACATGCTCCCGGCAGGTCTCCAAAGCGCAGGAGGAGAAGGACGGCGCGCACATAGGACGATTGCCCACAGCGCCCTCTGCTGGGCGCCGGGTGGAATCGTCCTATGTGTGCACTGTCCTGCCGGGAGCATGTAAGTATGTCTGTGTATGTTTATGTCTGTATGTGTGTATGTCTGCAGGTGACGGATCTGTCATGAACTCCATTGAAAGTCAATGGAGGACAGATCCGTTCACATTGTGTCACACCAAACGGATCCGTCCCCATTGACTTTCATTGGGGGTCATGACGTCTTGGTGCGGATGCCTGGCCCGGAGAACAAACCGCAGCATGTTGCGGTTTGTTCTCCGGTCTGAAGACAGAATGGAATGCTTTTAGGAGCATTCCGTTGTTTTCAGTTCAGTTTTGTCCCCATTGACAATGAATGGGGACAAAACTGAAGCGTTTTATTCCGGTATTGAGACCTTATGACGGAACTCAATACCGGAGTTATAAAACACTAGTGTGAAAGTAGCCTTACAAAAACAAAAAAAACAAAACAAAAACAGGAATCAGGCAGATCGGTAGTGGTGGTCTTATTGTCTTATTGGGGTTGAGCAGCACATTTAGAATCTGAAGCCTTTAAGGAAGTGCACTTTTCCATTTTCTTTTTTTAATACAGGCGTCTATCATCATAATCTGTTCGCACCCTATTCTAAGCATGGGTGATGGGCACAAAACAAAGACACTTAACATTTACAAGCAAATAAACCTACACAGAACCACTCCCGAAATGTCAACCCTGACTGTTGACTTAAGACATTTTCAGGTTGGACAAATCCCAGAAGCCATGTGCTAAATAGAAATCCACTACTGGAGCCTAACCATCGTCTTTCTAGGTCAACATGTTATCCAGAGGTAGTGATTAGGAGTAGAGATGAGCGAGCATGCTCGGGTGGAATTTGTGTGCGCTTTTTCAAATCTGCACGCTAATTCATACGCATATTTTAGTATGTACACTAGTGCGTACACGTTTTATAAATAAGTACGCATTAGCTTTAGCTGTCAATGTCAGCTTTCAAACAAGACCAGTTGCATGTTTCTAGCTGCTACCATTCAGGAGATAGCAGCATCTAAGGCAGCCCTCCCACCTCCACTTTTTGCCCGAGCCCAGCTTGGGCAGAACAGTTAAAGGGGTTGTCCGGGTTCAGAGAAGAACCCGGACATACCTGCAATTTCACCCAGGCAGCCCGCCTGAAGAGGACATCGGAGCATCTCATGCTCCGATGCCCCCCCTTGCCCTGCGCTAGATCGCGCAGGGCAAGGTCTCTTTTGTTTATAAATACTCGCTGCCGGGCGGGTACTTCCGCCCGGCAGTGAGTTCGGTGACGTCACCGGCCTTAATGGGCCGGCTTTAGCGCTGCCCTAGCCGTTTTACTGGCTAGGGCAGCGCTAAAGCCCGTCCATCAGCGCCGATGACGTCACCGACTCACTGCCGGGCGGAAGCCTCTGCCCGGCAGGGACCGGTACGTCACCGGAACCTGGCTAAATTCCTTTGCCCTGCGCTAATTAGCGCAGGGCAAAGGAGGGCATCGGAGCATAGGATGCTCCGATGTCCTCTTCAGGCGGGCTGCCTGGGTGAAATTGCAGGTATGTCCGGGTTCTTCTCTGAACCCGGACAACCCCTTTAACTACTTTTCCCACAGCCCGAGCTGGACTCGGGTAAAACAGGTAGGTTAAAGAGGTTGTCCAAGATTTTGATATCGATGGCCTATACTCAAGATAGGTCATCAACATCTGATCAGTGGTGGTCTGATACCCAACATCCCTGCCGATCCGTTGTTCTGCAGTAGCTCCGGCACAACCATCTATTGTGTAGCGGACGGAGCTGGTTACCACAGCACTGCTCCCATGCTCTTCAATAAGCCGCAGTAACCAGATGCGTCCACTACAGAAATGCACATAGCTGTGTAGTATCAGAGCTACTGCAGAAGAGCTGATCAGAAGGAGGTGCCAGGTGTTGGACAGATCAGATACTGATGGTCTATTCTGAGGATAGGCCTGTGATGGCTAACCTCCAGCTGTGGTAAAACTACAACTCCCAAGATGTACACTTGCTTGGCTGTTCTCAGAACTCCATAGAAATCAATGGAGCATGCTGGGAGTCCTAGTTTCACCACTGCTGGAGTGCCGGAGGTTAGCCATCGATACTGAAAATCTCATTTAAAGGAATTCTTCCATAACCATAATTTTGGTCCACGTCCGATCCGCATTTTTTGTGGTTGAAAATGGACCCATTCATTTCTATGGGGCCTCAAAAAATATGTACAACACATACATGTCATCCGTGTGCTGTCTACACCCGTGCGTCCGTTCCGTAAATCATAGAACAGGTCATATTCTTGTCCGTTTTGCAGAGGGAATTCTACCATAGGGACAGAGAAAACTGTGGGATCCACACGGCCAGCATCAATATTTCGCAGATCCACGGTTTGCGGCCCATAAAATACATCTGGTCACGTGCATGAGGCCTAAGAGACATTTATAGCAATCGGATATGCAGTAGAAGTCTGATCATTCGTGGTACATGTAGAGCTGGAAACAGTCTCGGCCCCGTGATTTATGGGACAAAACATGACATCAGCGCTGGGAGAATTTCACAGCCTGCAGACTATTGCACCATCACCTTGCCGGCCACTTATATATAGAACGCACTTTGGAATAACATGCCAAGTGTGCAGAGAAAGGACAGACGGGGCTTAATGAACTTTCCCCTGTAAAGGCAGTTCAGACGTGTCAGACGAAATTGCGTTGAGCTCCGTCTAATGACTGCGCAAGCTGTAAAACGGGGATAACGTTATACGAGCGCAGGAAGCCATTCACAGCACAAACTACAATGGAGTTAACAAGCTTCAAGGCTCCTTATAAAAGACGACAGCGACTCCCAGAATAGCGGCTTCTGACTCCCCAGTAAGAATACTAATTACCACGTCTTATGTGTCAACTGCTGATGGAGCTTACATAGTATTAACAAGGCTGGTGAAGGCGGTATACGTAGGAGGCTTCTGTCACTAGAACACATCAGGGGTCAGCAACCTCTGGCACGTCAGCTGCTGTGAAACTACAACTCCCAGCATGCTCCATTCACTCCTATGGAAGTTCTGAGCACAACCGAGCAAGTCTGCATGCTGGGTGTTGTAGCTGGAATGACACAGGTTGCTGACCCCGGTACATTAAAGGGGTTTTCCGGGATTTTAGTACTGATGACCTATCTTCAGGATCATCATCATCAGTATCTGATCGGTGGGGGTCCGACACCCGGGCCCCCCGTCGATCAGCTGTTTGAGAAGGCACCGGTGCTCCGGTGAGTGCCGCGGACTTCTCTTAGCTTTTCCTAGGCCAGTGACGTCACGTTCAACGGTCACGTGGCCTAGGAGCGATACTAAGCACAACCACTATACAATGTACGGCGCTGTGCTTGGTAAGCCGCGAGGAGGCAGCGGAGACGGTACCTTCATAAACAGCTGATCTGCAGGGGTCCCGGGGGTCGGACCCCCACCGATCAGGTACTGATGACCTACCCTGAGGATAGGTCATCAGTAGTAAAATCCTGGAAATCCTCTTTAAACAAGACAAATATCCAAATGTGAACAGAGCTTTAGTTATCTTGGCTCAGTCTTCCAGACTGGCTAATGACACTGGTGGAGAACTGGATGCCAGATTAAAGGAATGTGGAGGTAAGGTTAAAAGTCGTGGTGTAGCCTTCGGCCTCTATCAGTCCACTGATGGGACACTCATCCACGTTCTGGACAGTGAACTTTAGGCTTCATTCACACGACCGTATGTGTTTTGCGGTCCGCAAATTGCGGATCCGCAAAAAAAAAAAAACGGATGACGTTCCGTAAGGCATCCGTGTTTCCGTTTTTTTTTTGCGGATCCATTGTAACAATGCCTATCCTTGTCAGCAAGACGGACAAGAATAGGACATGTTCTATCTTTTTTGCGGAACGGAAATACGGACATACGGAAACGGAATGCACACGGAGTACCTTCTGTTTTTTTTTGCGGAGCCATTGAAATGAATGGTTCCGCATACGGTCCACAAAAAAAAAACGGAACGGACACGGAAACAAAATACAGTCGTGTGAATGAAGCCTTAAAGGGGGATTTAGTTTTTTTAACTAATGGCCCCCGCTGATCAGCTGTTTGAGATGGCACTGGTGCTCCTGTGAGTGTCAAGGCCTTCTCCAGCTTTTCCTAGACCAGTGACGTTAGGTTCATCGGTCACGTGGCCTAGGAGCGGCTCAGCCCCATTGAAGTGAATAGGGCAGATCTGTGATACCAAGCACAGCCACTATACAATGTACTGCGCTGTGCTTGGTGAGCACGGAGGAGGCTGCGGCGCTACAGAGGATAGGTCCGCAGCATGGGCACAGGGCGCAATTGTTCGTGTACACGAGCCCTCAGGACTTATGCAGACGAACATATCTGCTTTGCGGCCTGCAAATCATGGATCTGCAAAACACAGATCCTGACCGTGTGCATGCCACCATTTTTTTCCCCAAATCCTCTAGAAATGTCCAATCCTTGTCCTCAAAATGGACAAGAACAAGAGATGTTCTATCCTTATTTGCGGTGCCGCGGAACAGACATACGGATGCTTCTGCTGTCCCATTGAACGGGTCCGCAAAAGATTCGGACTGGAAATATGCTCGTGTGCATGAGTCCCAATACTAATGGTGGGTTTGTATGGCACAATAGCTGGGCCGATTATCGGGTGTGAACAGCGATCTGCTGCCCAGAAACAATAAATATATTTTGAATGTAGGTGAGCGCTTTGTGTAAAGGCAGCTCCACTGACGAGCAGGCAATTATCAGGCAGGACAGTCTCTTCCCAATAATTGCCTGCTCGCTCTGGCAGTGTAAATACGGCATTACTCATACGCCTTACAGATCTTGTTTCCTTTGGGCCTTGTGATCTTCCCAGCAGCTCTGATCAGCATATCCCCTGGTGACATGACACAGATAATTAATAGTAAACCTACCAGACGGTAACAGCTGTATGTGTGACATCGCCGTCACATGGCGGCTGCTCTACCATGTGATCTGTACCGCAGGAAGCAGCTAGAAAGGAACATTATACGGCATAAAACCTAAGCGGGGATAGTGACCACAGAAAGTCTATTCACACCGGGCTGTGACTGAAGGACTGTAGTACAGGACTCTGTCCAGGACTGCCACATCAGCAGCCTGAGCCAGCAAGAGGTTACACAAAGACACTAAACATCGCACCCAATGATCACCTACAGGGCAGGTAGGTGCACAAGCGGCGGGATGCAAATTAAGCTCAAAAAAACCGGACCTTGAATTTTGCTATGGATGTCTCACAGATTTCAGGGTGAAATCCCGAGTGAATATCCCCAACCTAAGCCGATTTAAAATACACACCAAAAGGTCAACTTCTGCGCCAATGTTTTCTGGTTGGTGAGATGTCACTTACTTTGCTTCTACTGTGATACACAAAGGACTTTCTGCTTGCAAAAACCAGATGGAAAATCCCTAGAGTTTCCTGCCCCATGTAAAAGGGGTCTCCTGGGACAAAGACAGCATTGATGGGCTATCTGTTACAGGATCGGCCATCAATACTTAATCGGGGGAGGGTCGACCCCCTGGATTGTATCGGTTCCATTCACCTACACAACCCTGTTCCCAGAAACGTCTGCAACAAATCTGCAGCACAGTGAAGTGCAACACTTTCCCCGCACAGCACAAAACAGGACCCTATAGACGGATACCGCATAAGGGCTCATTCACACAAACGTTTTTTGGGTCCGCATCCTAGCTGCATTATTTGCGGCTCAGATGCAGACCCATTCAATTCAATGGGGCCGCAAAAGATGCGGACAGCACTCCGTGTTCTGTCTAAATCCGTTGCTCCGCTCTTGTCCGTTTTGTAGACAAGAATAGACAAGAATTTCTACAATGGGCGGCCCGTTCCATTCCGCAAAATGCAGAACGCACATGGCCAGCATCCACAGCATGGTCGTGTGAATGAGCCCTAATGTTTAGCTTATTACTGATAAGTAAGCGATCACTCGACGCAAGGGTCCCAACAGCAAGACCCCACCATGATCACCCAGACGCTGATGTTTTAGCTTCCCATAATCAAAGACAAATTAACAACACACTGTGCTGAATACTAAATTAAAAACAAAGACTAGAGATGGCCGAGCATGCTCGAGTGCCATTTTTGCGTATGCATTTTAAAATTCGTACGCTATTCATACGCATATTTTAATCTGTACGCATATGCGTACGAATAGCGTACAAATTCAATGTGTACGCTATTCGTACGCATTTGCGTATCGATTAAAATATGCGTATGAATAGCGTACGAATTTTAAAATGCGTACGCAAATACGCAAAAATGGCACTCGAGCATGCTCGCTCATCTCTAATAAAGACCCTAATGATACGTTGCCACGTGCTGGAGTAAGGCGGGTGTCGGCGCCCATCAGCAGTAATGATTCAGAGCCTAAGGCCGCCATATGTAAAGCCAGTCAGACTCTGAGAACCGCAGTAGTTTTTAAAGGGGTTCACTACCTTTGGGGAGGGGGGCCTTTCAGCCAGAACGCCCACATTGCCAAACCAGAGGAGGGAAGCATACTTAACTTTTCATTGCTGATTGGTTTCGACTCCTTCGGTCCCCACTGGTAAACGTTCTGTCTGATGCGGTGGCCACTGCTGCCAATGGCTCAACACAGCTGTGACATGCCCGATGCCTCACATCACTGCGACATACGGGTTATAATTCAGGACTGGCGATGTTGGGGGGGGGTCTGGCCGAAAGGTCCCCCTGAAGGTGGAAACTCCTTTAAATGTGGCCATCCACACTAGATGAACATCGGCTGCACCTGCTGATTTCGGAAGGACTGGATGACTCAGGGTATGACTACGCAGCACAGTCATGATACGGTCAGGATACGACCACGCTGCCCGGTCAGGATATGGTCAGGATACGACCACGCTGCACAGTCGTGATGCGGTCATGCTGTTGTTAGGAACGTCGGCATCTCATTCCCCGATAGAAGTCAATAGGGAGATAGGTTTCTGAGACAGGCCTGGCATTTTCCAAGTTGTGGTGACTGCACCTGTTTGTACAGACGGTCGACCGCACATAAAACATGACCACCCACTTGCTATATGGTTGATCAGCCGCTTGTGGTATATATTTACCGTATTTTTACCACATGTATCACTATTTGAAGTTAATGCCGTTGCTAAAGAACCACAAAAACTCACAACAGTCCATAAACGAGCGTGGACAAAAAAAACCACATCCTAAAAGTATGACATGCATTCCACAACCCAACCGTGCAGCCGTACCCTCAGGGTAGGGTCACACGGAGGGATTTCAGTGCAGGTTTCAGGCTGGATTTGGTTCCAAAAACCAGGCCGCATCTGTGCTGAAATCACCCCGAACGGTTTTCAATGGGAGGCAGTGGAGCAGTCCATGCGGCCGAAGGATTTTGTTGCAAGGTTTCCAAGATTGCGCCAAAAATGTACAGGTCTATTCTTGCCACGGTTACTGCATGGATCCCCTGCAAAGGCACAGTGGGAGCCTGCTTCTATGGAGCTAAACCTAGAGCGGGCCCGCATGGAAAAACATTTGTGTGAACCTACCCTAATCCCACTCTCACCATAAGGGTGCCTTCACACATGGCACACCGGTGGGCTCTGACATCCCGAAATCAGGCTGCCTCGTCCTTCCTTACCCTGACATCTCCCACAGAAGCGAGGGTCGGGGAACACCCATACACACCAAAGGGTCAGCCGCCTGTCCAGACAAAATCCATGGGTTCGGCCGACATTAGTCTAATATCAGGGGGCGCCATGAATCTGAGATCAGGTCCTTGGACTCCTCCAGATCTCACACACTTACGGGAAGTTTCATTTCCAGTGAAAGCAAATAGACTGATGTCATCAGAGAGGACACGTCCAATGTCTGCCTTGTGAAGGCACAGATACAGCAGAGCTAACATGGTGAGATATAGCAGAGCGGTCACCTCATACAGGCCAGATGTGGTTTACATAGGACTGCAGGTAAAATGAAGGCATTATCACCTCTCGACTAGTTACCGCCACACAGGGGCAAGTGACAGCCCCAGCCGTGCTGCAGAGATAGTAACAACCGATACTTATTAAAGTGGAATCCCAACATAAAGCCCCCAACAAAAAGGGGACACATTATCTTCTATACCGATACGCAAAACATGCCCAATTATACAGAGAATGGGGGTGACCGCATCCTCAACGTGGGGTCTCGATAGAGCCAGATAAGCAGCACTGGGCGCCGCTGTTCTCCGAGTGATGTCACATGACACTTATAGAATACAGGGCATTTGTAAACCCGCCATGTGTCGACTCATCACATCACCTGTCAATACACCAGGAGGACTACAAGTCCCAGCGTGCACTGACAGGCATTAGTTGTTTGGGCACACTGGGGCATCTAGTCCCACAACAGCTGTTGAACTGTCCTGACTCGTAATGACCACGTCCACACAGCATGTCCATGTGAAGGCCCCTGTCGGCCTAGAAGCCCTCTGACGTCTCCAGAGCAGGCCCACCAGTACAGTCCTCCCCTCCTCACCTGGACTTGCCCACCCCGCTCTCCCCGATTATCAGGATCTTCAAGGTGGTCAATATATCTTCCTCCATCCTGGGGCCACCGCCACTCCGGCTCTGCGCAGCACAACACTGCGCGCTCCCGCCGCCCTTTTTACCCTTTGCGCGCAACTGAGATGGAGCCGACTGGACAACAACAGCCGAGGAAAGCGCGTCCCCGTCCGCGGCTCTTCCGGATCCCCCCCTCCCCTCTTACGCGCGCGTTCACGTTTCGGCCGATGCGTCAATGACACGGCGCCACCGCTGAGAGCCTGAAGTCATCGCTTCCGGGAACAGCGGCGCTGCCTGTGTTAGACGCTAGGTGGCGCAGGATGCTCGTAGATAGGCTGGAGCAGCTGAGGAGAAGTCGCAGATGTGAGGTAAAGTGCGCGCTCAGTAGATGCTGGACAGAAGGAGAGGTGAATGGATGATTTTCATTGCTTTTTATTTTTTAAAATAAAATCCTAACCCCTGCAGTATACATTTACAAACTGATATATGCCAATTTTCGGTGCAAAGGTTATTTTTGTCGCAATCTGTGACTTTTTGCCTTGCAAGCCAGGTTTTAAAAAAGGGGGCAGGCCAGGATGCCCGTCTCATCATTTTCTACGCCTCTTTTTTTTTTTACTTCAGTAAGGAAACTGGCGTAGATTTAGACTGGCGGTGGATGTGCTGAAGTGCTGAAGTTCTGTAGGGGTTGGCGCCTATACGTAACATTGGCAGATCCACCGCTAGCACATGGGTCTAAAATGCCGGTCTTAATAAATGACCCCCAAAATTTCCTGTGGTGGACCCCAGTAATAATAATGTCCCCTATAGTGGCCCTAGCAGTAATAGTGTCGACTGTAGTGGCCCCTGATGTCCCTTACAGTGGTTCTCAGTTGTAATAAAGTACTTTTTTTTAGCAGAAAAAAAAATAATTACCTCATCCCAGAGGCATTCACTCTTTTCTTGATGCTGAAGGACCTGCCAAAGGACTTGTGCTCGAGTAATGACATCACCACGCGCTCCCAACCATCCCAATCATGCTGGGATGGTGACGTCATTACTAGAGTTGAGCGAACGTGCTCGTAACGAGCACTTTAGAGCTCGGATCCCCTGCGCTCGCATGGGCGCAGCCATCCGGATCCATCCTCCTCACCCGACTGCAAGTCAGTGGGGACGGATCCGTTTGGTATGACACACTCGTGTGTCATACCAAACGGATCCGCCCCCATTGACTTACAGTCAGGTGAGGACGGATCCGGATGCCTGCGGCCATTCAAGCGCAGGGGATCCGAGCACGTTCGCTCAACTCTAGTCATTACTCTTGAGGGCAGGTCCTGCAGCATCAAGAAAGGAGAAACTGCCCGTGCAAGTGGATGAGGTGAGTAATTTTTTTTAAAAGACCATTTTGCACAGCCATTAGATAGGTGCACTCCTGCCCCCGAGGAGGCGTGGAGCAAATAAGTATGAATCCTCTAAATGACTGGCTTCAAAGGTGAGGCGGCCACAAGCAGCACATCACCTTTGGACAGTGTATGTGACCCAGGGCCGGCCTTAGGGTAGATGGCGCCCTGTGCGAAACTTTCTGTCGGCGCCCCCCCCCCATTTATATATATATATATTTACTTAAAGAAGTGCTGAAAATTAAACAACACATTCTTTATTCAATAAATAATAAACAAAATAAAGTGAAGCAATCAATTTAACCTGTATATACTGTAGACACTCAGTGGAAAGTACAACAAATAAATGAACTCACTGGCTGCTAAATAGTCAGAACATAACTTTACGTGATTTTGCTCTTGCAAATTCATCAATCGTGGCGTTCATGTCCAGTGTCCGGAGAATGTCATTCTCAATGGACAGCACTGCTAAAGCTGTTAATCTGTCATCTGACATTGATGACCTCAGGTATGTTTTAATTAGTTTTAATTTAGAAAAACTACGTTCTCCTGAAGCCACGGTAACAGGAATTGTCAGTAGGATGCGAAGTGCTACCCAGAGGTAAGGAAAGGTGTCAGTCAGACTGTTTTTGCTGATGAAGTTTAGCACATCAAGAGGAGTTTGAGTATCATGATGTAGCATACTTTGAATGTGGAAGAATTCCTGGGCTAACTCTTCTCCATTTACATCAGATTCGGTCCCCTTTGTCAATGCAGCCTGTAGATTTAAGCAACTCTTTCTCAGTTCTTCTCTAGAAAAAGTATTATTTTTTATGTCATATAAAAATCCCCAGATTTTGTTATGGCTCTCTAATTGTTTGAAGCGCTCTCCCAAAGATGTCAACGCTGTGTCTACTAAAGGAAAAAAAAAATCTATCTTGAATTTAGCTTGAGGGTCAGTTATTGCTTCATCCCGTCCTTCATAATCAAAACAAGACTTCTTCACTCTGATACGTTTCTGTGACCTAAACACCGCCTCCAAATTCAGGTTCTCAGCAACCTCTTTTGCGCTCTGCAGTGCCATGTTAAATCCATTTTCCCGGAAATCCCTTATAAAGTCCAGACACTTGTGAATCACTCCTGTCACTGTGCTGAGATCAGAACTTTGTCTTTGCATAGCTTTACTTACAATGTTTATTTGAAACAATATGTCAAACCATATAATAAATGACATAATAAACTTGAAGTCAGTGATCTTCTGAGAAAGGGTCCTGGCTTCAAAAGACACATTTGGCTCAACATTGTCTTCCTCAGATAGTGCAACTAATGCCTCGTGTATTTCTCCTAACTGGTACCGAAAAGGTTTAAGGCAGTCAATTCTGCATTCCCACCTTGTAGTAGACATGGGTTTCAAAGTCAGACCTGAAATATGGTCCGTCAAGATTTTCCACCTCTTAACAGAGCCAGAGAAAAGAACATAAATACACTGTATTAAGCCAAAAAGATCTTTTGAGTCTTTACTTGATCTTGCTGCATCTCCAACCACAAGATTAAGGCAATGACATCCGCATGGCACAAAGACAGCACGAGAATTTTTCTGTAAAATGTGAACTTGAACGCCATTGTGTTTTCCGGCCATGTTGGCACCATTATCATAGCCTTGGCCACGACAATTATTAATATCCAAATCTTTTGCACACAGAAACTGAAGAATGGATTCAGACAACCCCTTCCCTGTAGTGTCTACAACATTTCTATATCCAATAAAATGCTCCTTAACTGTGTATATGTCAGATACTTCATCCAAGAAGCGAATAGTAAATGACATCTGCTCTTTGTGGCTCAAATCAGGGGTGTAGTCTAGTATTATGGAGTAATACTTCGCCTTGTTGCAGCGTGTAACAATGTTGTTAACAACTTGGTTTGCCATCAAAGTAATTATTTCATTTTGAATGGTTTTACCACAGTAGTGGTCTGTTGTTTCTTTGGAGACAACACGATGCAGGTGTTCGGCCATCACTCTGTCAAACTTTCCAAGTAGCTCCACAAATCCCAAAAAGTTCCCATTATTGGGGGTAAAAAGACGATCAGAACTACCTCTAAATGCCAAATTCCTCTCTGCAAGAAATTGGACAATAGATACAAGCCTTTCCAAAACTCCTCTCCAGTGTTGTCTTTCTTGATTCATAACTGCTTGCATGTTAGAATCTATAGTTATGTTCTTCTTGAGCCGAACCTGAGTCTCTAACCATTTACTTTCTGCTAGAAAATGATTTGGTGAGGACTCATGTGATTTTAATATAGATGACATATGCTGCCAGTCTTGAGATCCCTCCAAAGCAAGAGATGACCTCGGTTTTCTATCAAATAATTTGCAACAAAAGCAGACTACTTTGTTTGTAGATTTTGAGTACACCAACCACTGTCGCCTGCAGTGTTGTCCATTAACCAACATTCTCTTATAGAATTCAGCTGAAAAGTGACGGTCATTTGCATCTTTTTTGAATTCTATATCTGTTATGTAAACAGGTCCAGTTTCTACAATCTGATCTATTACTTTGGTTGTCAATGAAGTAGGCCACAAAGCAGGGTCAGTGTCAATCAGTACTGACTTACTGGGATCTTCTGAAATATCAACCTCATGATAAATTGCTGTGCTAGTTGCAGACTGTCTTTCTAGATCCTCTCCAACGTCAGGAATAACGTTTTCTAAAAATTGAGGATCCTTTGTTGTCGTCTCCGATTCATAGCCACCAAGGTTAATTATTGGTTCATCCAGATCAATTGCAACTGGACCTTCACTGTGCATCTCTACACTTTCATTTTCTTCTGCAGCTGTCTCTTTCGAAGAACATTGGTTGCTTGATTCAGATGATTTCTGAAACAGCTTCTTTAAAGAGTCTGCACATTTTTTGTCTTCAAGTTCTTTAAGTGCTTTTCGTTTTCTATTTTGGGCACCTGATAGTTTTTTGGGACCCATAGTAAGACGTAAACTACCGTTCGTTGCCTTGTAATCTAACTGTAATAGTAAAAGATAGTGGGGGAATTGTATCAATGGCTTATCCAAGTTCTAAATGTGTCATAGTTGTGTTACAATGGTCATTTTTCTCGCATATTTTTGGGACTTTTTTTCTTACGTTGTCAAAGTCTCTCCCACATAACACCCAGTATTTAGAACTGTGCACAAGACAGAACCCAATTCATGAACGGCATCCAGCAGATCTGGGCGCAGAACATGGCTAACCTATTCTATTCTACGCATGCTAGCAGGCACTCTTACCTGTTCCTGTCCTTACAACTAAGCGCACACTACGCACAGTTAAATAGGCCCTGTCGTTTCAAACAACTTCCCTCCATGTGACCGCCTATGTGATTCCTGAAATTTTTATAAATCACTTAATTAACCAAATATGCCTCCTTATCCCAGAAAAACAGCTCTAAAGTCTCTTTAGAGCTCTAAGTCATTTTCGTTGTCAGGGGATTGTTAAAATAGATAAGGCCAGCGTCGGACTGGCCCACCAGAGGCCCCAAGCCACCCAGCCACTTAAAAAAAGCATACTTACCTGCCCTGCTGCCGCTGTCCTCGGCTCCCACGCTCCACTGTCTTCCCTTCCGGCGCGCACTATGACCTGACGCAGCGTCAGGTCATAGTGTGCGCCAGCAGGGAAGACAGTGGAGCGTGGAACCTGATGGCAGCGGCAGCGCGGCAGGGCAGGTAAGTATGCCTTTTTTAAGTGGCTGGGTGGGCTGATCTGAGGTTTGATGGGGCACAAGACGCTGACCTGAGGTCTGATGGGGGCACAAGACGCTGACCTGAGGTCTGATGGGGGCACAAGACTCCGACCTGAGGTCTGATGGGGCACAAGACGCCGACCTGAGGTCTGATGGATGCACGAGACGCCGACCTGAGGTCTGATGGGGGCACGAGACGCCGACCTAAGGTCTGATGGGGGTACGAGACGCCGAACTGAGGTCTGATGGGGGCACGAGTCGCCGACCTGAGGTCTGATGGGGGCACGAGACGCCGACCTGAGGTCTGATGGGGGCACGAGACGCCGACCTGAGGTCTGATGGGGGCACGAGACGCCGACCTGAGGTCTGATGGGGGCACGAGACGCCGATCCCTGTACTGTGACATCACTGTGTTTATTATCTCTGTACTGTGACATCACTGTGTTTATTATCTCTGTACTGTGACATCACTGTGTTTATTATCTCTGTACTGTGACATCACAGTGTTTATTATCCCTGTACAGTGACATCACTGTGTTTATTATCCCTGTACAGTGACATCGCTGTGTGTATTATCCCAGTGCAGGAAGAGGTAAGTGGTCTGTGTTTGTTTGTTTGTTTTCTATTTTTCAGGGTCGTGAATGCAGAGGACTACGTCGGATTCGGTGGACCAGCTTTTTTTTTTTAATAAAATGGTCAAACAGGGGTCTGGGGGAGTGTTTATTTCAATAAAATGTTTTATACTTGTGGGTGTGTGTATTTTTTTTTTACAATACTACAGTTTTAGTAATTATGGCTATCTACAGACGGCCCTGATTACTAATACTGGGCTTAGTGCTTGCCGGTATGGCAGGCCAGCACTAACCCCAACATCTATTACCTCGGCACCCACCGCCACCAGGGGTGCCGGGAAGAGCCAGGTACCCGCAGGACCGGACCTTCTAAATTGAGGGTCTGGCTCTGGGGCGGCTGCAGGCTGGTACCATTAGGCTGGGAAGGGCCAATAACCGTGTCCCTTCCTACCCTGGTAGTGCCAGGCTGCCGCTGCTGGTTGTATCTGGCTGGCGAAGGAAAAAAGGGGGGGACCCCATGCCATTTTTTTTACAAAAATAATTAAATAATTTTTAAAAAAATGGCGTGGGGTCCCCCCCTTTTTTCCTTCGCCAGCCAGATACAACCAGCAGCGGCAGCCTGGCACTACCAGGGTGGGAAGGGACACGGTTATTGGCCCTTCCCAGCCTAATGGTACCAGCCTGCAGCCGCCCCAGAGCCAGACCCTCAATTTAGAAGGTCCGGTCCTGCGGGTACCCGGCTCTTCCCGGCACCCCTGGTGGCGGTGGGTGCCGAGGTAATAGATGTTGGGGTTAGTGCTGGCCTGCCATACCGGCAAGCACTAAGCCCAGTATTAGTAATCAGGGCCGTCTGTAGATAGCCATAATTACTAAAACTGTAGTATTGTAAAAAAAAAATACACACACACAAGTATAAAACATTTTATTGAAATAAACACTCCCCCAGACCCCTGTTTGACCATTTTATTAAAAAAAAAAAAAAAGCTGGTCCGACGTAGTCCACCGAATCCGACGTAGTCCTCTGCATTCACGACCCTGAAAAATAGAAAACAAACAAACAAACACAGACCACTTACCTCTTCCTGCAGTGGGATAATACACACAGCGATGTCACTGTACAGGGATAATAAACACAGTGATGTCACTGTACAGGGATAATAAACACAACGATGTCACAATACAGAGATAATACACAGAGCAATGTCACTGTACAGGGATAATAAACACAGTGACGTCACAATACAGAGATAATACACAGAGCAATGTCACTGTACAGGGATTATAAACACAGCAATGTCACTGTACAGGGATAATAAACACAGTGATGTCACAGTACAGAGATAATAAACACAGTGATGTCACAGTACAGAGATAATAAACACAGTGATGTCACCGTACAGAGATAATAAACACAGTGATGTCACAGTACAGAGATAATAAACACAGTGATGTCACCGTACAGAGATAATAAACACAGTGATGTCACAGTACAGGGATAATAAACACAGTGACGTCACAATACAGAGATAATAAACATAGCGATGTCACAGTACAGGGATAATACACACAGCGATGTCACTGTACAGGGATAACAAACACAGTGATGTCACAGTACAGAGATAACAAACACAGTGATGTCACAGTACAGAGATAATAAACACAGTGATGTCACCGTACAGAGATAATAAACACAGTGATGTCACAGTACAGGGATAATAAACACAGTGACGTCACAATAATACACACAGCGATGTCACTAGATATTACTAGATGATGCTAGGAGGCAGGAGGCAGGCAGACATATGTCAGTAAGCAGCTGACATTATCAGATGAGGCTAGGTGGCAGATATATGTCAGTAAGCAGCTAACATTATCAGATGATGTGGCTAGGTGACAGATATATGTCAGTAAGCAGCTGACATTAGTGGGTGATGCTAGGAGGCAGATACAGTACATGTCAGTAAGTAGCATTACCAGATGAGGCTGTGCGGCAGAGCTGGTGGCTGCAGCTATTTCCCAGATTCTGACTAAGGTGGCGCCGCATCAGCAGGTAATTCTAATGCTGGCCCGGTTCACTACTTCCCTTAACATATGAAGAAAGAACGGCTCACCTCGGTCTCGGTGTTTTTATCAATCCTCCTTGCCCTTGGCTGACTGTCTGACCTGACGCTGACACAGACAGTGCACTGTGCAGCCGCAGGTAACTGGCGCCGCTGCGGCCTTCCCGCTCCCTAATAGCCAATCAGGGACGGCGGCGCGGCGTGGCGTGCGGCCGACGTCATACATGCGCAGGGCGCAGGATCACAGAGCCAGAGGGTAAGCGCGCTGCGAGCAGCTGTTCTTCAGGAGCAGGCCGGCCGGGCCATTAAGGGGGCGCCCTGGCAGGGCGCCCCCTTAACTGGCCAGGAGTGAAGCGCCCTGTGCAACCGCACGGGTCGCACACCCCAAAGGCCGGCCCTGATGTGACCATGCCCATAGCCAGCCGGATGTAAACAGTGTCGGGAACAGAAGATGGAGAGACCGGAGAACCACCGTAGTGGCATAGGGCAAGTAAGTATCAATCTTCTGTTTTAGGGGCAATTTTTTACCAGAAAACTACTTTAAAAGGGTATTCCAGTAAAGTAACTTAATTTTTGAAAATCTACATTAAAGCTTTGATTCTACCATAACCCATACCTATACATTTAGCCAGAGCTTCAATTTACCTTGCAATCCATTTGTCTAGCTCCTGCGTGAGCCTGCAACACACACAGTATCATGGCTCTTGATCTTCCTTCACAAAACTACAATCCCCATAATCCCTAGCTTTCCTGCTGTGAGTGTTGATGTTTATTGATTGGCTGCCTGATGTACAGTCTGGTCGGGACCCTTCTACTCAGTAATCAGCAGCACACTAACACGCCCTTTGTTTCAACCACTTTTACAGCTACTGAACAGTAAATATGTGAAATTTTTCAAAATTTGGATCAGCAGTGTGAACCCCAAGAGCAAATACTGTTGTATCTGTATAATGTCAACGCTCAACTATATACATTAAATCTACTGCGGCAGTACCATAGCCACCAGCAGCAGTAGCACCCATGCCACCTCCTCAAACCACACCTACTGGAGGTTCTGGTCACTATCTGTCATCTCCACATTATGATGGTGATCCTAAGCAATGCTGAGGATTCAGCAACCACCAACTACTCTAAAGTGACCTTTCTGAACTGCATCAGGCTGTGGTGAATCAGTATCAGATACACATGCAAAGGCTTGGGAGACCTTTGATTGTGATATCCAATGGGAGGGCTTTGTACGAGTTTATTCAGTTTGTCACTGTATACATGGATCTGCATAGTCCTGTCCTGGACTAGAAGTATGGCGAGGTTCTACGTTGGGGTTCAACCCGTCATTCCAAATGCCTGACCTCTGTACAAACTGTCCTACGTCCACCTATACCACAAAATCTGCAATGTCTACCAGATGTCTACTATAGCTTTGCTGATTCCGTTGACAAACAAGAAGCTGAATCTCCACCACACCATCGTCCTTATGATTTTCCAAATGATTTGTTTCCTGGGTCCCCAAGAACGTGTATATCTGTTATGACCTCCAGAAACCCAAGCTGTGTCTGACAACAACCTACAACCTGTTTTGTATCCACATAGGTGATGAATCGAAAACAGCCTTAAATATATGTGACAGTCACTACAAGTATGTGGTAATTAGAGATGAGCGAAATTTTCAAAAGTTCATGGCCTTTGAGGAGTGGCACTATCTTGTGGAGGGAGCTAGTCATCCAGTCATCCTCAGTCTGCTCAACGATTTAATTCTCACCAAGCCAGATGGTCATTGTTCTTCACCAGGCTCAATTTATTACTACACTTCCACTCTGCAGACAAAAATGCAAAGGCTAATATCTTCTCAAGATCCTTTGATCCTCCTGATCAGGAGGAAAAACCTCAGCTAATCATCGACCCAGCCAAAATTGTGTCTGTGGCCTCAGTACGTTTGAAAAACATTCCTTCTGGTAAAACCTTTGTTCCTGAGGAAGCTAGTTCTTTTCTGGTGTCATTGCTCTAAAATTGCCAGACATCCAGGTCAACACAAAACTGTCAAGTTTATTTCCTGTTATAACTGGTTGCCATCCATGTTGGAAAACATATAAAGAATGGTTCGAACACCTTTTACTACTGGGATCTCTTATGCGTCTTGCATGTGCTCCCTCTCAGCCAAAAAAGCTTCATGCACGCTGCTGCATGCTAATCTCCTCCGGAGTCTCTAATCGTTACCACTTGGGACTTTGAAAGCACCTTATGGTTTCATTTTGGATACGTGCTGTAAGTCATCATCATAAGTGAATTGTTTTGTAAGAAGATTAACCCTTTGCCTCTGCAGTTATGGCCTTAATGACCAAGGCCTATTTCTCAAATCTGACATGTCACTTTATGTGGTAATAACTTTGGAACGCTTTTACTTATCCAGGCCATTCTAAGATTGTTTTCTCGTGAAACATTGTACTTCACGTTAGTGGAAAATTTGTAAAAATAAATAAATAAAAACCGGATAAATTGCAATTTTTGAAATTTGAATATATCTGCTTTCAAGATGGAGGGTGATACCTCATAAAATAGTTATTACAATATATATACTTATACATATATTGTAAGTGACGTCCGGTTATGTAATTTTTATCTTTATACTCGCCTTCTGACTCTGTGCTCTGACAAACCAGCAGTAAAATGCACTCAGAGGACTCCAGTGCTCACTCACATAATGGAGAGGACTCAAAGAAGAGTCCTCTTAATGTATTTGACTGCCGGTTTGTGGGAGCACAGCGTCAGAATGGAAGTGAGTATGAAGATAAAAATTACATATTTGGATTCAGCATCACTTACACTATACACCGCTTACTCTAGTTCAGGGGGTGTTTCGGAGATGACATGTTCCCTTTAAGGACCAATTCAGTTATGAAGTCACTTTAAGTGACCCAAATGACCCCATCTTAGAAACTACACCTTTCTAATTATTCAGAACTGATTTTTGAAACTTTGTTAACTTTTTAGGAATTAAAGGAAAATGAATAGAGCCAATAGAGTAGAGCATAGTTAGGAGGAGATGGTGGTGTACAGTGTCAAATGCTGCAGAAAGATTGAGAACTAGTAGTAGAGACTACTCACTGTTACAAATAGCTTTCAGGAGGTTGTGAAAAGTGTCAAAGAATCAAAAGCTTTAAAGAGATCAAGGTCATGAAATAGGTCTGTTTAATGAGGTGAAGGCCGGAGTTATAAGTTGTCAGCATAAACCTGTAATGGAGGAAATCTTGTGGTGTGCAAGTTTATATCCATAGGCAGTTGGCACTCCTGGGCATCGCTGGAGACAACGCGTTAGAGGTTGAGGTTGCTTTCATCTCTTTCTGGAGGTTCTCGGTGTAGGGGACTCTTCTTCATCCAGGGTGTTTGTCTGTGTCATGACAGTGTTTTTTAGCCAGTTCTGGACAGGAGAGAGAAGAGATTGTGCACTGTGATGACTGTAGAGAGTCTTTAAGTTTCTTAGTAACGATGGCATGTAGGTTTCTCAATGTGTAATAACTAAGAGTCTTCCGAGTAGGGTTGCAGCGGTAACCGGTTCCACGATATACCACGGTATTGGAATGCACGGTTATCAAACCGTGGGTTCCACGATATACCACGATATTGGAATGCACAGTTATCAAACCGTGGGCATTTGCTTATTACCGGTAAAAGGTGAACCTGCTGAGAAACTCATCCGCGCATGCGCAATTCCGCTCCGTTTCAGCTAATTAAGCACACAGCGGTAAAAATGGCAGAGCGTGCAGATTTAACAAGTCTCTGTCCTCCTAAAAAAAAGACTAAACTAAAGTCAGCAGTGTGGGACTACTTTGGATACCCACCAAACGCACGTGAGGATGGAAATCCAATTTGTAAGCAATGTGGTCGTGAAGTGGCAGCTAAAGGAGGGAATACCTCAAACCTGTTCTCCCATCTCCGAGAACACCACCCCACTGTGCAGCTTAAAGTAGGTGGCCTTTATCATTTTAACCCCTTGGCGACATGATAGGAGTGGAGTGGACGTACCGGTACATCCTGGGCGCGAGGTAGTTCGCGCTACAGGGCGTACCGGTATGTCCTGCATGTAAACGCCCGATGCGCAGTGCAGCGGGGTTTACATGCTGCGATGGCGGCTGTTAAACACAGCCAGCCATCCACAGTAAAGGCCTCGGGGGGAGCCGTGCTCCCCCCATAATGGCGATCGCTGTGATTGGCTAGTCTGTTTAGACTAGCCAATCACATGATACGGGGGCTGGCTGTAAGGATCTGATCCTCCGCAGTCCGAGACTGCGGGGGATCAGATCCTGTAAAGGTAATCCAAAAGTGCCCCGGCCCGGGTGCCCCCGATTCTCTCCCCCCCCCCCTCTCCTTCCCCAAACTGTATTTTTCATTTACCCCCCCCCCCCCTCAATTTCCAGGATGGCCAAGCAGTTGAAGCAGAGTGTCAGCATACAGCTGGCAGCGATGTCGGCTGTTTAACCCCTTCCATGCCGCGGTCCATAAGGACCACGGCATGGAAGGGTTAACAGGGAGGGCGCTCCCTCCCTCTCCCATCGGGCGCTGCAGCAGCGCTCCGATGGTGGGGCCAGTGAGAGGGAGAGAGCTCCCTCCCATCGGACGCTGCTCTGCTGTGGCAGCGTCCCGATGGTTACCATGGCAACCGGACGCTTTCGTCCAGCTTGCCATGGTAGAGGTAAGCCTGTTCAAGCTCCTGCTAAAGGCAGGAGCTTGATCAGTCTTACAATCAGAAAATACACTGCAGTACAGTAGTAATAGTTAATTGAACAAAAAAAACTTTGCTTGTATTCTTCTTTAAGGATTAGTGTATCTTTTAATAATATATGTAACAAACTGTGATACCATGATAACCGTAATACCGCGGTATTTACTGAGACGGTTATCATACCGTGAAAATTTCATACCGTTGCAACCCTACTTCCGAGATGTATGAGGACTTGTCAAAGTGAAAGAGAATGTTGTGGTCGGAAAGCAGGAGGGGGGAGTTAGTAAAGTCAGAAACTGAGCTCTAGTGATGATAGTTGTCCCTGATGGCTTCCAAGATCAGAGCCCTTATTGTAGTCAGTTCTCTTCAGCTCTTGGGAATTGTTAGTGACCTTTAATGATAGCCTGATATCTTAAGTGTATGATGCCGTTATAAGTTTTTCCACCAGGTGTCCCCACAGTCTTTTGGATTCTATTTGTTATAGTGTGGATAGATTTTAACATAACTATATGTATATTTGTTAAATTTATTAATAAATAAAATTAAAAGATTGTCGTATTTGGAGTGGAATGTATTATATTACTTTTAATTGGGAGGGAAGATCCCCCACTGGCACTGGGTAATGTAAATTAGAAATATTACTTATGAATTCAAAGTACGAGTGTCATAGATGACACTGTCCCTATTGTTCTGTAAGTTGTATCTTTCATTGTCTTGGACTGGCATACTGGATAACTAGTCCAGTATTTGTGCAAGTCTCTGTTGTCAGCAATAATCATGATAACAGTGATACAATTGTTTCTGTATCTCACACAGCCATGTGTCAGTACCAATGGAAATTCTGGTTTATGTCTCTTAATATTATAAAAATGAGTTTCTTTGTGTCTGTCCTCTATGCGCGACCAAACTATTGGACCGATTTTCACCAAATTCGGCACACAGTTACATCAGGTGTCCGGGAAGGTTTTAGACCAAGTCTCAGCTCTCTAGGACGTAGCGTTCCCGAGATATTCCCAAAATGCAATCTCCATTAGCCAATATTAGTCTGGGAGCATTTCACTTCAAATTCCAATGGCCATTTTCTCCAGATGCACACAGGTTTCTATAACAACCTAGCCAGGTAATTAGCAGCCAGCTGAGGAGCTCAGCCATTTCTATTCACTGCTTTAAAGGGGCACAGCGCTGTGGATGAAACTGTTAAAGGGGTATTCCCGTTACCATAAATATAACATGTTTTAGACTAATTTTAGACTACGACCATTCAGTAGTAATAAAAGATGTTTTTTTTCCACTGCTACCCATTGCGTGTTCTCATAAATTACCATGGCATCGACCTGTAATTCAAGCTGCCCCCTAAAGAAGGACTTAAAACCCCCGCCCCAGGTCTCGCTAAGCCACGCCCCTGACTTGGTCAGGTCACACCCCCTCCTACTCCGCAGCCAATGGGGATTGAAAAAATGAAGGTAAATATCAACTTCTGTCAGCTGCATTGACTTTCTTTCTGCAACGACACACAGAAACATTAAATGAAATAGATTAAATATACCCAGGCGAAGCCGGGTCCTTCTGCTAGTTCTCTATAACAATCATCAATTTGGGGTTTATTACCAAAATACAGCCATGACAATTCCAGTAGTAAACCAGTGGCACCAAGTACCCTTTTCGTCTTCTTTTTTTTTTTTTTTAGGGAACAATCAGATACAATTACGCAATTAATTGAGTGGGAATATCAGAGCCCTTCCAAGATGAAATAAAAGATGGGGATATACAAATTTAAATCTCTGCTCTGTTCAGTTAACCGTAGATCAAGAGGCGCTGTTAGATCAAGAGGCGCTGCAGAAAAAGAGCTTATCCTTTACTTTTAAGGATAAGTATCCATGGATCTTTTGGAATTAGGTGAAAGATTAAATAACTTATTTAACTAAAAATTGGCCTTACCTAAATATTTCAAACAGAATTATGAGAATGTTAATTAAGCAAAAGCGGCATTAGATGAACTTTTGGTGGAAAATGAAGTGGCACTTTGTGTTCAGGCCCATTTACGCAATTAAAACCCTAAATCAACCAATACTCCAGCTATAGGACAATACTCGAATATTTTGACTTTTGTTGATTTGATGACTCGAGAACTTGAAAGTCTCAGATATTGAAAACATAATTTTAGGGATCATATTACCTTAGTTGAAAGAACAAATACAGTATTTAAGTGCTGAGCGTTGATAATAAAACTAGACAATAAGGTTGGAAATATCATCCTGAGGAATCGGCACTTCTACATCAAGATGGTATAGAACATTCTATCTGATAATATTGGATACTTGGATAGTGATCCCACTGAGAAATATCTAGGAGAATTGAAAGATATTCTAGAAAAGGGTTAAGAAAAGGTAAAGGTATTATTTTAGAGGACAAATAAAAAGTTATGTATAATCGACATCCCACTTTGGCTACTTTTTATGCCCTGCTGAAGGTGCACAAAAATAAGGTGAACCCACCTGGTAGACTGTTTGTCTCCGGTAATAATAATCTAACAGATGCAAGCATGTATGTTAACAAAAACTTGCATTCCTTTATATATACACTCCGATCATATCTTCCAGATACGAAAGATACAGTAACAAAGTTACAGGGGTTTTCTGTCTCTGAGCACATTCTTATTGCAAGCCTGGACGTCGAGATACAGCATTCAACTTGATCTGCAAGGTCTTCCTGCTGTTAAAACTTTTTTGAGCACAAGAAGTCATCATTTACACAAGCACAATCAGTTTGTTTTAGACTTATTACCATTTGCCATAGAACAAATATTTTCTTTTTGATGGCTGCTTCTTCCACCAACTCAGAAGGACAGCAATGGGGATGGTTTGTGCCTTGTCATATGCTAATCTCTTCCTGGGACCATCATGTGCTTGGCCAGGAAACAACTGTGCATGTCCATAAATCCACTGCTGTGCAAGCTTAATTCCCACCTGGCCAAGTTGCTGTAGGTGCAGTTGTGGGTGCAGGTGCTGCCTTACTGTTCAGTAGAGTCTACAGCCTTTAAGGAGCTGATGACATGTCCTCAGTCTTGCTGGACGATACCTAGCAAGCATTATTTCTCCCGAAAAGCCATCCCTGCCTTGTACTCCCACATGACATAGAAAGTGGGCTTCTCCTTCCGATTCTCTCTGTGCAGCAAGGTGCACACCATGTTGGACACCTGGAGTAGCTGTTACAGTCAAGGACAGTACATGTCTTTCACGGCCTACTACGGGGAATGTTTGTCATGACAGCGGCCAGGCCAAGTCCTTTAATTCCCCCCTCCCACACACACAATTGTGGCTCCCATGCCAGGCACTTATCCTCTACCTCTTTGACTATGAACATGCTCATGTCCCCATCAATTTTTACTCCTTTGTATGACATATGTCATATCAAACATTGCCATTCATGTTGGAGCTGATCGGCCGGGGCGATTATACCTACACACGTGAGCAGTTGCTAAAGTACATCAAGTAACAGACATTCTGATGGCTTTCATCCCACCAACTTCAACTGGGCAAGGTGGTCAGCAATAATGAGGAGGCAGGTCACCAGCGGCCAGTTCGGGGTACGTAATGCCTAATATGTAGATTATATTGAGACGGGAAGTCCTATGTGCAATCTATTGATGTACTGCCGTATACAAGGTTAATATTTTTTCATCGTATCTAGCACCTTCGATGCTGTGATGTTTCTTAAGGGCAGAGTGCCATAGTGTATTGTTTTGGGTATTCTAGCTGGTGGCAGTAGTATTCTGAGCTGAGGTTCTTTCGACTATAGATGATGTAAATGGTTGTTTTATTATGTAACAATAAATTTGTAAGTTTATATGAACTATTTAGGACTCCATGGTTTTTTAATGAAATAAGTATTTTATTTATAGTACATTATAAACCAAAATTAAAAAGGGGAAAAAACAACCCCCAATGAAATAAGTAGATAATAAAAAATGTTCTATGGCCCACATACTACAATCGTGTGGCCGTGCAATAATGAACAATTATATTAGTGACCTTCACTCAGTGGAATAAAGATGGACATAGCAAAGCAATTTCTTGTTGCGTTTTTGGATATCATATACATATAAATCTATCCCTGAGGTGCCCCTGCAGCTACACCTGCCTAAAAGCGGAGCACCTGCCCCAAAAAGGGCGACCCCACTTACTGGTGGCTAAGCCCTGCTACAGTGCCTTGCGAAAGTATTTGGCCCCCTGGAACTTTTCAACCTTTTGCCACATTTCAGGCTTCAAACAAAAAGATATAACATTTTACATTTTTGGTGAAGAATCAACAACAAGTGGGTCACAATTGTGAAGTGGAACGAAATTTATTGGATCATTTAAAGGGGTTGTCCGAGTTATTTTTTTGTTCTTTATATGTTTCTAACTTGTCAGGTATAACAACTTTCCCATATACTTTGTGTTTCCAAAGCTGCTGGTTTCTCAGAGTTGACTCAGGGTCACATGACCTGTGATGTCACCTTATCTCTCTGCTCTGTGATGTTTCTTTCACAAGCCTCAGAGTTCAGATAAGAGTCTGTACAGAGACGTCACTGGCCACGCCCCCTTCCTTTGCCGGCTGCTATCTGCTCTCCCTGGTTTCCTTCAGATAAAACATTAACCCCTTCAGCCAGAGCACACTGAGGGCTCAAGGCTTTAGAACAAACAGTAGCTGCAGCAGTGAGAGGAGACAAATGCTGGGCAAGGAGCTATAGAGGAATTGTACAAGAACAGGTAGGGAGAATTTCCTGTGTGTATCAGCAGTGTCATTGTACAGCTGGGACTTGTAGTCCTACACATACAACATGCTGCTGAGTATTCCAGCAGGCAGACATGTCACTCAGCACTTGTATTCACTGCCTTTGCAGAGAGGGGGGGAGAAGGGGGAGGGGCTGAGATTGTTGTTATTGCATGTAAACAAAGGCCAGAAGAGAACCAGGGAAATGAGGAAATATGGATTTCTTTTGCCTAAAACTTGCTTAACTTAGTTATATATTGCTGCCCATCAGATTTACAGTGCTATATTTTTTTTTTTCATAACTCGGACAACCCCTTTAAACTTTTTTTCTAATAATAATAAAACTGAAAAGTGGGGTGTGCAAAATTATTCGGCCCCCTTGCATTAATACTTTGTTGCGCCACCTTTTGCTGCGATTACAGCTGCGGTCTCTTGGGGTATCAGTTTTGCACATCTAGAGACTGAAATTCTTGCCCATTCTTCCTTGCAAAACAGCTCGAGCTCTTTGAGGTTGGATGGAGAGCGTTTGTGAACAGCAGTTTTCAGCTCTTTCCACATATTCTCAATTGGATTCAGGTCTGGACTTTGACTTGGCCATTCTAAGACCCTGATACGTTTATTTTTGAACCATTCCATTGTAGATTTTGCTTTATGTTTGGGATCATTGTTTTGTTGAAAGATAAATCTCCGTCCTAGTCTCAGGTCTTTTGCAGGCTCCAACAGGTTTTCATCCAGAATGGTCCTGTATTTGGCTCCATCCATCTTCCCATCAATTTTAACCATTTTCCCTGTCCCTGCTGATGAAAAGCAGGCCCAAACCATGATGCTGCCACCACCATGTTTGACAGTGGGGATGGTGTGTTCAGGGTGATGAGCTGTGTTGCTTTTATGCCAAACATATTGTTTTGCATTGTTTCCAAAAAGTTGGATTTTGGTTTCATCTGACCAGAGCACCTTCTTCCACATGTTTGGTGTGTCTCCCAGGTGGCTTGTGGCAAACTGTAAACGAGACTTTTTATGGATATCTTTGAGAAATGGCTTTCTTCTTGCCACTCTTCCATAAAGGCCAGGTTTGTGAAGTGTTGAACTGATTGTTGTCCTATGGACAGACTCTCCCACCTCAGCTGTAGATCTCTGCAGTTCATCCAGAGTGATCATGGGCCTCTTGGCTGCATCTCTGATCAGTCTTCTCCTTGTTTGCGATGAAAGTTTAGAGGGACGTCCGGGTCTTTTCAGTGCTCTGATACTCCTTCCATTCCAATATGATCGCTTGCACAGTGCTCCTTGGGATGTTTAAAGCTTGGGAAATCTTTTGGTATCCAAATCTGGCTTTAAACTTCTCCACAACAGTATCATGGACCTGCCTGGTGTGTTCCTTGGTCTTCATGATGCAGAACCCTGAGACTATCACAGAGCAGGTGCATTTATATGGAGACTTGATTACACACAGGTGGATTCTATTTATCTCCATCAGTCATTTAGGACAACATTGGATCATTCAGAGATCCTCAATGAACTTCTGGAGTGAGTTTTCTGAACTGAAAGTAAATGGGCCAAATAATTTTGCACCCCCAACTTTTCAGTTTTATTATTACATTTGTGATGGATGAGAATCCATTTTGTATCAGGACCCCATCTTTTGAACCTAAGATAAATTCTTTATTCTTATGTTTGCTAGTAACCTTCTTACAAGAAATAGCAGTGCTAAATATATATGATGTTTTAGACATAGAACTTCTTCTTTTATAAGTATCTGACCTTTTGACATCCTCTTAAAACAGACACTTCTGTCTGTTTTAGGGAAGAGCAGGAAAGTATAGTTTCACTATTAAAAGTTTAGTAAATGTCATGTTTGTAAAAAGTTACAGAAACTATGATCTGCACTATAGAAACACCGCCTACCTATCTGCGGTTTTGTACTATAAAGAGGAACGTGTTCTGTCAATAAACAGGAATATCTGATTCAGCTAAACAAGCCTGTGTTGGTTTCCTCTGAGCGTTCAAAAATTATTATTAATTTGGGACCCCGACAATCATAGAGAAGGGGGTTTTGCCCCAACAAAACTGGCGCCCAACGTGGGGCTCGACTAAAGGACACTTCATTGATCTCCCGACAACTTGGATAATCTGGACCGGGATGGACAGATATAAAAGACAGCGCTGCAAGGTAAGAGACTTTATCTTACAATATATCTGTGCCTCCCTGACCGGTTGTCTGGCTCGAGGGATTGTTGAAGGAACGTAAGTATAAAGTCCTTTTATAGTCGAGTCCATATTGATAAAGAACCTTGAAAGTTAATAATACCTATGATTGTTGGGTTTAGTTTCTGATCAGGAGTAACTTTGGGATGTTTTTGGTCTGGTTTTAGGAGTCACGGTATACGTCTTGTTTGTTCTTTAATGGGTTTGGAAAATTGCAGAACATTATAGAGAGGAAAAACTCAGGTACAAAGTAAACTATATGATTATAGTTGGGAAGCTTTGTTGGGACTAAGGAAAATAAACCTCAGAAACAGAGTACATGAAGTGGTAAAGCTCTGTTTGGAACTGAGGGGAAAATAGACGTCTGAATTGTGTTACTTTCTATAGTTGTTCTGGTACAGTTGAAGAGCAATGGAGAATAATTTCAGTATACCCAAAGGTTATAAGACAGCCAAAACATTGGTGAAGGAAAAAGGTAAAGAGAGTCTGAAGAATGTGGACAGAGTGCTGGAGAAGGCAGGGATGAAGTACGGGAATCTTAACCCTAGGAGTACTAGTATGTTGGTACTCTGATTTAGGGAGACAGCTCTGAGGAAGCTAGTCTGGGAAAGATTCAGAAGGACTCATTGTGGTTGGATAAAGGATCATGGATGTGAAGAAGTGGTTGATACATGGATAAAGGTAGCTCATGAGGTTGAAACTGATGGGTGGAGAGGAGAAGTTGTGCAAGTCAGATTGTTGTATACTCAGAAACAGCAATGTGAGAAGTCTGGAGAAACACCACCTCCATAGCCACTGGCCAATGCAGCCACCAGACAGTCCAGGAGTGGACCAGAGGGATGGACGTGTAATGTCTGTGGAAATCAGAACCCAGACTGGACTGAAGCTTGTAAATTTTGTGGGGCACGTTGACCCCAGAAACCAGCAGGCATTTGTCCTGTATTGACTAAGACTATAATCCTACCTGCTCAGACACCCAAAATAGACACCATGGACACATTCACCCCTATGGCTCCCGAAACCCTAGGACCGTTAGGACAGTGTGGTTACGTTACTATGACAGAATATCACCCTTAGAGTCCTAAAGACCTATTAGGACTGTTGACTAAACTCCCAGACCCCTCATGAGACCAATGCCCACTGCCAGGATGTTATAGAAGATTCAGGCGACATACAGAGCCACCTGGGCTGACCTGAAGGACTTGATGAAACTGACCTGTCGGTATTAAGGGACATAATACTTCTTCTGGGCCCCCAAAATCTACATCACAGTATCAGGTTGTCGACCCTTTCCTGACTAAACATAGGAGGAGGACTTTTGAAGATTTGTCTCGAGACGACTTTACCATCAGGAGCAGAGTTTGTCTGAGTTTTCACAGAATGGGCAAAGAGAAAGAAAATTTGAGAGTTCCAGAAATCTAAAAGACGTAGTTCAGGGACCTCAAGAGACAGTATAGACATATGCAGCTGGACTACGGACCATTTGGACTGACATGGGGTGGGATCAGACTGGGCAAATGGGAGACAGTACGGTTGTCACCCAATTATTTAAAAAAAAAAAACCTGCTAGAATATCTTTTAGGGACTGATGTTTTACAAGCACTGGGAGCCCACATACACTTTGATCCCAATGGCACTACCCATGTAGATTTTGGGGCCCCAGAAGAAGTATTATGTCCCTTAATACCGACAGTGGCCCTGCCTGAGACTGAGCCTTCAAAATTAACCCTTGTAGACCAGGCTGTTCTTGAGGTGGTACCGGAGGATTTGTGGTCAAAAGCTAACACAGACATTGAAAGACTCTCTGTGTCTCTGGCTATAGTGTATTTTAACCCAGGATGTCAGCCCCCTCAAGTGAAGCAGTGCCCGCTCAGTCATGCCCAGGAGATAGCAGTGGCCAGTCAAATTGATGATTTCCTCCAATTAAAAACAGTATCTACCGATAATACCCTGCTGTTCCCAATAAAGAAGAAACCAGATAAGGGACAGCCTGTTACAGGATGGTTCATGATCTTAGAGAAGTTAACAAGGTGACAGTTTTATAAACTCCAATAGTGCCAAGCCCACATACCTTACTGTCACAAGTTCCATCCACTGCTACGTGTTTCACAGTGATAGACCTGGCAGATGCCTTCTTCAGTGTCTCGCTGCATCCTAGAAACATAGAAGATTGACGGCAGAAAAAGACCACCTGGTCCATCTAGTCTGCCCTTTTATTATTCCTTTATTGTTATCTTAGGATAGATACATGTTTATCTCAGGCATGTTTAAATTCAGTTACTGTGGATTTATCAACCACCTATGCTGGAAGTTTGTTCCAAGCTTCTACTACTCTTTCAGTGAAGTAATATTTTCTAATGTTGTTCTTGATTTTTCCCCCAACTAACCTCAGATTGTGCCCCTTGTTCTTGTGTTCAGTTTCTTATTAATAACCCTTCCCTCCTGAACTTTATTCAGTCCTTTAACATATTTAAAGGTTTCAATCATGTCCCCCCTTTCTCTTCTTTCCTCCAGACTACAATTATTAAGAACTCGCAGTCTTTCTTGATAAGTTCTATGCTTTAGACCTTCCGCCATTTTTGTAGCTCTTCTTTGGACCCGTTCTATTTTAGCAGTATCCTTTTGCAGGTGAGGTCTCCAGAATTGAACACAGTATTCCAGATGTGGTCTCACTAGAGCTCTATACAGAGGGATCACAATCTCCCTCTTTCTGCTTGTTATACCTCTAGCTATGCAGCCAAGCATACGATTTGCTTTCCCTACCGCCTGGTTGCATTGGTTACTCATTTTGAGGCTGTCAGAGATGACCACCCCCAAATCCTTCTCTTCTGAGGTCTTTGTTAGCATAGAACTGCCAATATGATACTCAGATAGAGGATTTCTTCTCCCCAAGTGCATTATTTTACATTTGGAAACATTGAACTGGAGTTTCCATTGTTTTGACCACTTATCTAATAAAGATAAATCATTCTCCATATTACCGACACCTCCTGGAACATCAACCCTATTACACACTTTTGTGTCATCAGCAAACAAGCAAACCTTCCCTACCAAGCCGTCCCTTATGTCACTTACAAACATGTTAAACAGAACAGGACCCAGAACAGATCCTTGTGGCACCCCACTTGTAACCAGTCTGACTGTCAGTATCTGTTTGCCTTTACATTTAAGGGTAACCAGTATACCTGGACCGTCCTGCCGCAGGGGGCTCAGAACTCCCCACCATGTATACACAGGCTCTGCAATCTGTCCTTATGTGGATGATTGGCTTCTGTGTGCTGAAGGCAATGAGACTTGCTGTGTAACAACTATATCTCTTTTTCCTCCATCAGAACGGGTGTAAAAGCCTCAAAGTAGTGTATTTTTAGGACGCTGTCTCTCCCACTGAGCTAGTCACTTAACCCCAAAGAGGAAGGAGGCAGTGGAGAAAGAATATAAGTGTCTAAAGGAGCACAAAACCTGCAGGTGTTTTTGGGGCTGGTGGCATACTGTCGCCCCTGGATCAGGCATGCCTCCATGTTAATGTTGCCTCTGTATGATTGTCTGTCATCTGACCCATTTTACCTGACAGAAGAGGCGGTGAATAATTTTCATACGTTGAAGCTATGCATAACCTCAGCCTGGCCCTGGGTATTCCAAAATATGACAAGGAATTTCAGCTGTTTTGCTCAGAAATGCAGGGTCACAATACGGTTGTGATGACTCAGAAACATGGTGACCGCCAACGGCCAGTGGTGTACTTTTCTGCCAGATTATATCCTGTCGCCAGAGGCGCCCCCTCCTGTGTCAGGGCAGTAGTGGCAGTGCAGGCAATGATAGAAAAAGCTTCTGACATTGTGTTAGACTACCCGGTGACTGTACAAACACCTCATGACATTCTGGCACATTTCTATGGCCAGGCAACTTAGACTCCAGTGTGCACTCCTCATGGTACTCATACTACTCTGAATCCTGCTATTCTGTTGCCGATTACAGATTCAGGAATGGGGGAGGGAGGTGTATCAGAACTTTTAACCAATCTTGTTGAACATGACTGAATACAATTAATACAGCAGGAAACATTTGGTTTTGAACATATTCATGAAAAACCCCTTGATAACCCTGATTTTGAGTATTTTGTAGATTGAAGCCGTTTCCACACTGGATATGCAGTGGTCACACAGCATGCGTTAGGGACAGCTGAACCACTGCCACCTCACAAGTCAGTGCAAGAGGTGGAGCTGAAGGAACTCACTGAGGCATGTAAATTGGCCAAGGGGAAGAAGGTGAACATCTACATGGACTCAAGGTATGCTTTTGGTATTGCAAATAAATATGGACCTATTTGGCAGGCTAGAGACTTTCTAACATCAGGCCAGCCTATAAAGAATAAAGACTCTGTACTAGAACTTATGAACTCTCTGTTGTTACCAGAGGAGGTTGGTATTATTAAGGTAAAGGCTCATACAAGATGTACCACGGTGGAAGCAAAAGGCAATGATTAAATAGACACAGCGGCCAATCAAGCTGCACTCCAGCCACTGAATGCTGACGCCAACCCGGTGAGAGCCTTGAGACCTGAGGACATTTCAGTAAGTACATTTCACAGAATGCTTGAACAAGCCCCTCCTGAGGAAAAAGAAAAAGAACAAGGGGCCAAACATGGAATTTGGAGAAAACAAGGACAAAATTAGTCTACCATGCCCTCTATACCCAGCTATGGCTCAGGAGGCCCAAGGGCCCACTCACCTATCAGAAGGTGCCATGGTAAGTGTGGTTAATGCAGGGTGGATTGCTCCAAGATTTTCTACAATAGCCGATTGGTTTGTACAAGGATGTATGGTCTGTGCACTGAACAATCCCGGTCAAGTGGTGAAGACTCCAAGCAAGCACACCCAAGGCCACTTTACCCGTTCCAGAGACTGCAGATAGACTATATACAACTGCCTAAGGTAGGAGTATATGAGCTTGTCCTTGTGTGTGTTGATCTTTTTTCAGGGTGGCCTGAAACCTTCCCAGTAGCAAAGGCAAATGCAAAGAACACAGCAAAGAAACTGGTCAGTGAACTGGTGTTCAGGTATGGTGTCCCTGAAGTTATTGAATCAGACAGGAGTTCCCCAGATTAGGATTGTATTTTCCATAACAATTGCAAATGAACAATGATAGCCTAAAAAGCTACATGTGGGCCCTCACAAAGAGGCTTGAGAACTCCCATAAACAAGTGTTTGCTTCCCTTCCAGATTCAGTAGAAGGAACACACAGTCTGAAACCAGGAGACTGGTGGTGATAAACAGACATGTGAGAAAAGGTCTGGATCCCAGATTTGATGGTTCTTTCCAAGTCCTGTTGACTACTCATACATCAGTAAAGGTTGAAGGACACACTTCTCACTGCAAGAAAGTTCCGACGCCCAAGGATGAAGTTCCACCTGCCGACAGTGGCTCTGACCCTGAGCGTGTCAGCAGTATTTCGTCAACTGAATGATGAATGGGACTTTCAATGACACTGACAGTAGAATTAAGGACTACTGGATATGTACTCACAGTCCCGTGAGTTCAAGAACTGTGACTTATCTGGCAATCCCTCTGACCTTTAAAGAACTTGTTCATATGTCTTGTTAGCAGTTTGTCTCACAAAGAAGACCAGGGCCTGATGATCAAATTATAATAGTAGTATACACTGTGATGAAGCCTATGTTTATGTGTGCCAACAGGTTCTGTACCAATAGGAGAAATACCAGGATTATTGAGAAGTCTTGGGAACTGCATCGATACCTGGGAGGGAATCTAGTCTCCGGCTGGCGGTTGGGCCTATCCCAGCTGAAGTACCTCTGGGTTAGGATGTCAGTTCCAAGATATCTCAAAATGGGGGAATTGTGATGGATGAGAATCCATTTTGTATCAGGATCCCATCTTATGAACCTAAGATAAATTCTGTATTCTTATGTTTGCTAGTAACCTTCTTACAGGAAATAGCAGAGCTAAATATATATGATGTTTTAGACATAGAACTTCTTCTTTTATAAGCATCTGACCTTTTGACATCCTCTTAAAACAGACACTTCTGTCTGTTTTAGGGAAGAGTAGGAAAGTATAGTTTCACTATTAAAAGTTCAGTAAATGTCATGTTTGTAAAAAGTTACAGAAACTATGATCTGCACTATAGAAACACCGCCCACCTATCTGCGGTTTTGTACTATAAAGAGGAACGTGTTCTGTCAATAAACAGGAATATCTGATTCAGCTGAACAAGCCTGTGTTGGTTTCCTCTGAGCGCTCAAAAATTATTATTAATTTGGGACCCCGACAATCATAGAGAAGGGGGTTTTGCCCCAATACATTATTACAAAAAAAGTTTAAATGATCCAATAAATTTCGTTCCACTTCACAATTGTGACCCATTTGTTTGACATCGCTTCCTGGTACTTTGCATAGTCACAAAGTACTATAGGAAAACAGGCTGAACTGGATGGGCAGATGTCTTTTTTCGGCCTTACAAACTATGTTACTATGTTACATGATTCCCCACTGGTTGTAATCAGTGACATTAGTTCCTGCAAATGGACAAGTCCCGCACGCATTATAGGATAGGTTGCTTGCGGACATTTTAAATCATGAACTCCTTTCATTTAAAAAAAATAGAGGTTTAAATGTATAAATTAAGGGTGTCATTTACTAAGACCGACGTTTTAGATGCCGGTCCTAATAAGGCCCTGCGCTAGATCTGCTGAAGTTATGTAGCGCTTCTAAATCCACTGCCCCTTCTAAATCTACGCCAGCTCCCTTGCTGGCATAGATTTAGACCATTTTCTACACCTAAAACAGGCATAGAAAATGATGAAAGATGGGCATACTGACTTGTCCCCTTTCCCCACCATGCCCACTTTTGTAGACCTGGTGTGAGTGGGGAAAAGTTGCAGATTGCGGTTCATTTTCAATTTTAGGCTTGCCTTTTCGGACTTTGTTCAGATATAAGAATATTTACAAAAATAATGGCAGAGGTAACAGCATACTTCCATTTAAACAAAACTCAAATAGTTCCATATCTGGACGAATTTTTTGTCCTTCGATAGATCAGATTCTTCAGGATGTAAAGTTCTCTCTTAAGGTTTTTTCCTCCCTAGGATGGATAATAAACAAAGAAAAGTTGAATCTTCTGCCAAGTCAATGAAGATCATTTTTTTTTTTGGGGGGGGGGGGGTCTTCTCGACTCCTGCCAGATGACTTCCTTTTCACCCAAAGAGAAATAGGAAGCAATAGGGGAAAAATATCTGCTTTCCTGATTACATACAGCTCCATTTGAGCAATTATGACTGTATTGCGTCTCCTTAACGCAATAATTCTTTCAGTAATTTGTACCCAAGGCCATTCGAGAACTCTGCTGCATTTTCTTCTTTCGGTTTGGCACAGAGACCAATCATCACTAGAAGGTGAAAGAGTTCTTCAAGTTGGTGGCTGAATAAAAAGATTCTTCAAAGAGGAGTACTGTGAGGGCCAAAACCGCAGGTTTTAATAAACATGGATACCAGCAGTTACGGATGGGGAGCCCATACGTCTTTCAAAATAGCTCAGGGAATAGGGGATTCAGCAAAAAGAAAAAGTTAATCAGACCTGAGGGAATTGATGGTGGTTCAGTTAAAAGGAAATCATATAAGTCCTATCTGACAATGTGACGACAGTGGCCTACCTGAACAGGCTACCTGGGGCACAAAAAGTAAGAAGCTATCATTAGCGATGGCTCAAATTATGGATTGGGCAGAGAAAAACATTCTATCCCTGTCAGCAGTTCATTTAAAAGGAGAACAGAATATCATACACTGATGAGCAAAAGGGTAACAGTGTTTTGAACTTTTGACTTTCAGGCTCCATATCTCACCATCCACTACAGCTTTGAACGTGAGGCTACCAACATTTTATAGACAATCATCTTGGCCATATCATACATAAATTGGACTTGCCGGTATTTAGCATATGACTAATTATGCAGATTCTTGTCATGTAACAACATTGTTACTGTTTTGCTCCTGGTGAAACAATCTTTTTCTTCTTGTATTGTATATTAAAAATTAGCACCTGTTCTCACATTCCTAATGTGTTATTAGGTTGATTGCCAAGCGAAAGGTCAAAGGTTTGAATCCAGGAGCAGCCATGAAGAAGATTTCCTAAGAAAAGAGAAACATAACCATGCAGCTCATTAACAGTGGTATCTCAGCCAAGAAAATTGCCAAACTGCATCACGTAAGTGCCATGACAGTTAGAAGAATAATTTTCATCTATTACAGTTCATGCCAGCAGTTGGCAGCACTGAACTTTAATATAGTGATTGCTGTATAGAATAATGAAACAAATTCCATTATTCTATACTAATTGCAGTCTGATGATTGCAAGTTGGGGTCCAATTGGGGACCTAACAAAAAGTAAAATAAAAAAAAAGTTTTGAAAAATATAAAAAAATTCAAATTACCCCCATTTCCCCAAAATCAAAATAAATAATTAAAAAAAAATAACATAATAGATATTGCTGCATGTGAAAATAAAACACCTTATCCCATACAGTGAATGGCATAATGGAAAAAATACAAATAGACAATCTGCCATTTTTTCATCACTTTACTTCCCAAAACAATTGAATAAAAAGTGATTAAGAAGTTATATAGACACCAACATGTATTATGTTGGTGTGTGCAAAAAATTAGCCCAACACATGTCCATAGACATAACTATGAAAAAGTTATGGGGGTCAGAATTTGGCAATGACGAGAAAAAATTATTTTTTCAAAAGCTTTTTTTTTTCAGCATTAAAACACAAGAAAAACTAACAAAAATATGTGGTATCATCATAATCCTACTGACCTGGAGAATGAAGAGCACAAGTCAGTTTTACCGCTTTAAACATAAAACACGTAAAACTGTGTTAGAATTTTTCAAATTTCACCCCATTTGGAATTATATATATATATATATATATATATATATATATATATATATATATATATAAAAGTTATATATATATATATATATATATATATATATATACATATATATACATATATATATATATATACATAGTGGCTTCAGGAAGGCAGGGACCAAACATCAGAAAAACCATATAGCTGATATATAATGGTTCTTCAAAGTTTGTGAACCCTTCAGAAGTTTCTATGTTTTTGCATAAATTAGACCTAAAACTACTTCAGATTTTCACACAAGTCTTAAAAGTAAAGATAACCAAATCAAACAAATGAATCAAGTATGTTACTTTTGATAATGTATTTATTGAAGAAAATGATCCAGTATCACTTATTTGTGGGTGGCAAAAGTATATGAACCTTTAGGATTACCTTTTAATTTGAAGGTGAAATTAGAGTCAGGTGTTTTCAGTCAGTGAGATGAGAATCAGGTGTAAGTTTTAGTTAAAGAACAGGGATCTATTAAAGTCTGACTTTCACAAAATGTTTGGGGAAGTGTATCATGGCGCGAACAAAAGAGGACCTCTGAAGAAGGTGGGAAGGTGCCTGAGCAGTAGTTTCTAGATCCCTAGTATACTGAGCTGTTTCTACGTTCATCTGTCTGTGTACCGACTACTGCCTGCTTCCTGGATTTGACCCTTCGCAACCTGACCTGACCTCTGCCTGATCTCGTTGCTTGCTCTGACCTTAGCCTTTCCCTGACTACAGTTTTGCCTGATTCCTCTCTGCACTGTGCTCTTGGCCTACATGGATCATCAGTCTCGTGAAGCACTTTGTAAGTGCTGGGATTTGTGATATCTGGTTTTCATATGTGGTTTTTAAATTTAAATTTGAATATTGCATAACTTGAATTATTCAGACGAAGACATTTCTTCAGATACTCATGAATTTCCATAGTACTTAAGATAAGTATTCCTTTTGCTTATAAGATTTTATGAATATGAGGCTGCTTGAGTAAATATCCAAGATCGAGGCCACCCCAACTGATTGCTTCTCTGCAAAGGCCCTTATTCCTTCTGTATTGGCAGAATATTTATAGAAAGGAGTTGGCAGTATAGTTTACTTGTTCTAAATTTGAAGAAAACAAAACAAAAAATAATAAGGTAATCGGTCAATTGAACAGAGACTATTCCGAATAGTGGCCTGAGGGTTACCCTGTAGCGAAGTCCAGAAGGTGGGTTTAGACTGCACGAATATTAGCTGATTGTTGGAAGGAAGTGTTCCTTCCCGACAGTCAACTGCTCATTCAGTGAAGGAGACCACTGCATTTACAGAATCATTGTTTCTGGGCTGCAGATTACTGTTTAGATGGCACAGTGTGCTGCCCAGAAATGATGATTAATGTGCCCACACGAACGACAGGATCACCTGATGAACGAACATTTAGCTTGTTCATTTGGTGACCAGCGGCACATTTACACGGGCAGATTGTTGGGAACGAGCATTCGTAGGAACACTTGTTCCCCAATAATCTGCCCGATAATTGGCTTGTATAAATCCACCTTTTAAAGGTCAAGGTGGAAGGGGGCACTAGATAAAGACCTTAAGAGTAGTCCCAAGCCAAATCACTATACAGTAATGTCCTTTCGCTATTGTCCAAACACAGCACGGGATAATCAGTTAGGGGGTTAAAGAGGACTTTTCTATTCATAATAATGTTGTTATACAATAATATCAGAAAAGATTCAAGGAAGGGAAGGGATCAATACCTTTTATAAGCAGTTTATAAAGGTCTACATTTATCATGATACAAAAAAATTACAAGCATATTCTTGTTCACATATAACTGTTAAATGTCCATGTTGCTGAGAAATTTGAAACTGTGGCTAGGATCACTTGTATATATAAAAAAACTGATATCAAATAGAAGAAAACATTTTGCATATTGCTTACAGTACATATCCAGGTTTTTCATCTGGAACCATTGAAACAAATGTGTTCACGATGGAAAATTAGTATATCTATTAAATAGAGCAAATTATACGACAACTATATACAGTTGATCAAAAACAATCAATTCTTTTTCATAGATAATTTATAAATTAACATCAGCTAAACATAAAAACCCGTGTTTTACTTAAAAATAATAAACTGTAAAATATACTTTCTCTGCTGATTTTATTCTGGTTGCCTGGCACCAGTTTTGTGTGCCCCCCACTGTTATTATCGCTATTCTGTGTCACATGAGCAGACAGCTGCAGCAAGAAAAGTAACAACACTAGAACAGAACATGATACCAGCTGTGCCAGGAATCGGAATAAGGAAAACAAGTATATTGAGCAGTATGATTTTCAACTTTGAGGCCATAGGTACAGATTTACAGATTTTAGCTTTTGTAATATAACTGGATATACAATAAATTTACATGATAACATAATTTATTCTAGAATCACAATGCATTGCTATTTATCATTAAATGTGGACCAAGTGCTGAAATGCTATAAAGTTGAAGTAATTACAATAATTTTGCTCATAGTTGCCAAATTGTATCCATCTTAAAAAATAGTTTCCTCTGTTATTTCGCTAGCAATCTCTTCTTTTATTACTAGTGGTTTCTTGGACAACTGATACCGGCAGGTTTCTTTAACCTCTGATACCAGCATTGAGATTGTTGTGTTGGGATCCAGTAGTTTGACCAGGGGTATACTTATGTTTTTGTCTTTAAGTATACGACTTTGTAATGTCATAGCCATCATTGAGTCAATCCCCAGAGAACTGAGAAAAGTACTCGTAGAGATGTCACCTGGGCTGACTCCTGTGAGTTCAGTAGCTACTAGCAAAATGTAATCTTCACATGTTTCCTTGTTAATATTGGAAGATTGGTTTCCTTTGGATGTTTGCTCCCAATTACTCATCTCTTCTATTAGCACACTGTAGAACCTCTTTTTCAGTGCTGGGATTTGTAACAACTGGTGGTCATACATGGTTTCAAAGTTAAATTTGACAATTGCTTGAATTGAATTATTTATTTGAAGACATCTCTTCAGGTCCTCATGGATTTCCAGAGTATTCAAGAGAAGTATTCCTTTTGCTTCTAAGATTTTATGCACTTGAGACTGATTGAGTAATACTCCAAGATCAAGGCCACCCCAACTGATTGCTTGTCCACAAAGGCCCATATTCCTTCTGTATTGGCAGAACATTTCCAGAAAGGAGTTGGCAGCAGCATAATTTGCTTGTCCTGAATTTCCAACAAATGAAGCAATAGACGAATAGCAAATAAAATAATCAAGTTTCATGTTTAATGTGGCAAGGTGAAGATTCACAACTCCATCAACTTTTGGGCCAAGAACTTTCTCAAACAGGGACAAGTTTAGATTCTGCAGAATCCGATCATGAAAAACAACAGCACTGTGGAAGACGCCACTTACCGGGATATTTGGAAATATTATTTTTATGAAATCAATGGCTTTTTTCACGTCTGAGTAACAAGAAATGTCACATTGTATACTGACTATATTGCTATTTTCCTTCTGATTCTGAACTTCAGCTAACCGTTGTTCCATTTCTGAGGTTGGTTTTCTTCTGGATAGAATCACTATGTGACCTCCACCATTATTCCCAATAAATTTCACTGTTTCAAATCCAAGACCAGTCAGACCACCCGTGACAATGTAAACAGCTTTATCTTTGAAGAGCATTGGATTAGGTGCTGACATTGGTATCGATGAGACAGTACTGTTGTCTAGCTCAATTACAGGTAAGGACTGGGTGGTATAGTAGCTGGTTTCTCCACTATAACAGTCAGATTCTCTCCATGATGGTTGGATAAAATGTTTTGGAATGATAATGATGTTTTCTGAAGTAATGGAATAAAACCACTTATGCAGTTTTTTTGCATGCTGTTGTAAATATGCCTTCTGGAAAATAAAAGAAATGTCAAGCAAGTGGACATGAAAGTCTACATTGCTGTTGGGAATTATATTTCGACAGTTTTTACCATTTTTTTGATCAGATACAAAAACCACATCTTTGAGGAGTGGTAGTGCATTAAGAACTTCTCTAGAGATATCTCCTACTGTAGGAAGAATAACCATTGAAGTGCACTGCTTATCCACATCCCTACTTCCAGCATATGTTTCAGTTTCCCACCCACTTTGTTTCGCCGTCTTGGACAAAACTCTTCCTATGACTGAATTTACATCAGGTGTTAGAATAGCAAGTTTAGACTTATTCTTTGCACGTGGTAGTTGATTGTGTAGAATTTCCCAGGCTAAGACAAAGAATGAGATGCAAGGAGCATTTTTTATCACTGGAGCTTTTTTGACTAAGTAGCAAACATTTTCTGGAAGAGTGACTTTAGAGGCTGCAGTTATTGAATAGCAAGCAGCGACTCGATCACCAACTTGGATCTTCTTAACACCTTCGCCAACGGCGGTCACAATACCAGCAAAATCCAGAGCAACAAGCTGATGCTTATCACTAGTCAAAGAGTTCCAGTATAAAGTATTCCCATATTTCCAACTTGAAAGGCTAATAGGAAAATAATCATCTGTGTGTATGCAAATTTCATCAACACAAATCTCCAAGTCTTTGCTTTTAAGCTCAGATAATTTGTGATTGGACTGTTCAGCAGAAATGTTAGTTACAATGTAAGGCTCTGAAGTGTAAAGGGTGAAATTATCAGATTTCTGTAATGAATCGATCTGACTTGTTTTCATTTCAGTGTCAGTGAAAATTATTTCATTGGCATAAATAGAACCTTCATTAATCCAGATCTCTGGATGGTCCTCTGGATTATAATTACGAAGAACCTGGGCTAGTGCCTTAACATCTTGGGGACTTGTGGAGCTAATGTCAATCAGCTGAAATGTTATGTCAGGCATTTCAAAGAGAGAAGCTCTTGTCATTCCGACGAAAGCAAATCCAGGGTTAATATTATCCACTGTACTGTCTACTGTTCTGAATGTCACTGTACGGATAGAAGGCTTAGGGGATTTTTTACTCACTGCTAAAATCAGCTGTCGATAGACTTCACAGCATTTTGCAAGATATTGTGTAAGGTTATTTGGAATGTCTTCAGATATTCTTTGGATTCCCCACATAAACACAACATTTGTCCATTCACTATCGAGAAGCTTGTGTGCTTGAAAATCTGAATCCCAGCTGTTGAACAAAATGTAGCTAGGTTCATTCTGCATGTACTCCGATATTTTTTCACCTATTCCAAGAGGGTCGGAAAAAATCAACATTTTTGGCTCATTTTCTGGTATATGACTGGGTTGTGAACACTTTGTCCATTTACCTTGGTAAAAAGTTTTGTGTTTGTTCTCTGTTTGTTTTAGAAATGACATCTTAGCACTTTTTATTTCTACTAAAATCAAACCGGTATTATCTGCAAAACATCCACATAACTCAATGTACTTCTCTGTTGTTTTTATTGTTTTCATGTAGATGATCATTTCTTCTTGAAGAGGCTGTAGAATTGTTAAACTTCCAATGGATGATGGGAAGATTGTTGGGTCTTTTGTTCTCGATATCACACAAACTCCCATTTGAAGAAAGCAGTCTAAAATGACTGGATGGATGTGGTACTCATACATTGTTTGTCTGACTTCTTCACTCACTTTCACTCTGGCAATCCCTTCTTTGAGATCATTTCCATAATGAACATCACCCAGATGCTTGTAAGCTTTCCCGTATTCAAATCCAAGTGTAGAGAGCTGCTTATAAATATTTTCAATTGTGAAAATAGAGGTACATCTACTGAATATCTGTTCAGTTGAGATTCTTTTGACTGTATTTACTATAGAGTTGTGTTTTAGGATTTCCCCACTAGCCAAAACATGTGATGTTAGAACATCAAAATTAGCTACTTTGCCTTCTTGGTGTAGTTTGATTTTCAGGTCAACAGAGTCTTGATGAAGAACACAGGGGCTGGAAAATGTTACACTGATTTCTAAAGAACTTAAAGGTAGTTTAGGTTTGAAGCTGATAGCTGCAGCTGCCAGTCCAAGTTCTACATAGAAAGCGCCTGGAATGAGGGCAGATCCCCAGTTTGTATGTTCATAGACATAGGGTGTAATGGTTTTAGATACTATACACTGGAAGTCAGTGAAATCTTCACTCAAGCTACAAATTAACGGGTGGTTGGGACTGGATGCTGTTTGGTTCCCCTGCCTAATTTTTTCATATTTTTTATCTTGTTTGATGAGATCAAATTGGTATCTTGGAATTGTTGATGGCGAACATTTATATGCTTCAAATATATTACACCAGTCAGGATTGTATCCTTGTGCAAAAAGTGCAATCAGCATGGAAAAGATGGTCTCATACTCTTTATTGGGCTGTAAAACAGGTAATATTGTTGTTTTGGGGCCTAAAGTTTCAATTATGTTCCTTTGTAGTGCTCTCCGAGGACCTATTTCAATAAAAAGAGTGTTTTCTTTCTCTCTTGCTGAAGCTTCTATAGCTTGTTGAAAGGCAACTGGTTCACGAATATTTTTAGCCCAGTAATCACCAGTGGTGAAATCCCCTTTGGATGCAGGCTTTCCTGTCACTGTTGATATAATATCAACATCAATATTGTGTTCCTGTAAATTCCTCAAAATCTCTTTTATCTCATTCAATATAGGATCCATCATGTGGCTGTGGTATGCAGCAGGGACATCAAGTACATGGAGAAAAATATTCTTTGAACTGTAATCTTTGGACAGTTTTTTATTAAGTTGGTCTATTGTCTCACCATCTCCGGAAATTGTGCATGAGGTAGGACTATTATAAGCAGCGATGCAAATTTTCCCCTTGTAGGATGCAACTAAGTTTGATACTTCAGTGACTGTTATATTTCCAACTACCAACATTTTCCCTCCAACAGCTTTGCATTGACGTGAGCTCCTGTAATAAATAACTTTGACAGCATCTTCTAGTGAAAGAAGTCCAGAACAATGTGCTGCAGCGACTTCTCCAACTGAATGTCCTAGAATGCAGTCTGCCCTTACCCCCCAGTGTTTCAGAAGAGCCACTAATGACACCTGAATTGTAAAGAGCAGCAACTGTGCCACATCTGGCCTTGAGAAGTCATCAAACTCTTTCTGTAACAACTGCAGCACAGAAATGCAGGTGTAAGATTGAATCAACCTATCAATTGCCATACATTTTGTCCTGAAGACTGGCTCATGTTCAAGTAACATCTTACACATCCCTTTATAAAGGACTCCATTACCACAGAATACAAACACAATATGAGGGCTGGATGTAGCTATTGGGGGATATTTGCTCACAGTTTGTAACTGTTGGTGTAACTGAGTTAATGAAGAGGCCATGAATCCTATTCTGTGTTTGTAATTTAGATGACTTCTCCTGCAGGCTGCTGTGTAGACCAGGTTCTCCAGCGTTAAGGTTGTTGTGTTGCCTAAAGCTATTTTTGTATCTTCGATGCAAAGTTGAAGGGATTTGCTTGAGGCTGCAGATAATATAAATATTTCAACTGATCGTTTTGAGTGATATTTGGGATATTCTTGCTTATGTTGTTTGATAACAACATGAACATTAGTTCCTCCAAACCCAAAACAATTTATTCCTGCCATTCTTCCAAATGTGATGTCCTCTTGCCATTTTTCAGGACTGGTTGGAATTTCTAGTTTTGATTCATCGATCATTTTGATGCCATTTTCTTTAGAATAATGTAGAGACGGAGGGATTATTTCATGTTGCATCATGAGAAGAATCTTTATCAAGCCAGCAACCCCAGCAGCAGATTCAGTGTGACCAATGTTTCCTTTAACGGATCCAATCTTCAGGGGCTTCATTCCATTACGTTTTTTCCCAATGATATTACCTAAGCTGGCAGCTTCTGTTGGGTCACCAATTGGTGTTCCAGTACCATGAGCCTCAATGTATTGCACAGAACATGGATTTATCTTGCTGTAGATGTGTTGCAATAAATATTCCTGCTGATGTTGAGATGGCCTTGTAATAGGTGATACTAAACGTCCATCTTGGTTTACTGAACTTGCACTTATAAGTCCCCAGACTTTACAGTATTCTTCTTTAGCCTGTGAAATATTAGATAAAAGAAATAAATGTTAAATAAAATGTTCACAGCCAATTGGAAATGGGGACAAGAATAATAGCATGTACACCAAATCCTCAGTGGACATGATGAAAACAAATGTCACACCAAAGTAACTTAAGCAAAAGCAGTCATACCACAACATTATTTAAAGTATGGCTGCACTTTCAGTTAATTTTTCAGAATAAGCTGCCATGCTGGTATACATGACAAATGAGACTATTTCTGACTTGCATCTGAAATGTTAGCTTTTTTTTCTCTGCAACCTGCTTGTTATTTTTAGTTTTTTTCAGAGCAAATGCTCAGAGGCTAGCTTTTTTTTCATTTCTGTCCAATCACAGGACTTGGAGAAACTAGAAAGTCTGCTCCCTTACTTTCCTCAGATTCTGCAGCAGTGATGGCGGGCATTATGTAGCAGAACTAGCAGTAAAAATGTGAACCCAGCAGTTAAGAAGTAAATCACTTACAAACCAGCAGCAATCTTTGTTTCTGTTTGCATAGGCCCCTCCCTAATCCTCCTTCTTCTCCCTCCTTTCTGCATAGATGTTTATGTTATTTGAACCTCCAGTGAGCAGGCAGCCTTTTTTTTTTATTGAGGATAGATCTGAACAATGAATTTAGAGTTAAAAGGATTATCCAACTCCTAAAATTCCTCCTCATATGCACCAGCCCCTCACACCGATTGCACTTACCTGGGTCCCCGGCTTGTTCCCATTGTGGCCTGCTATTGGCTGCTCCACCCCCCCCCCCCAAGCCGGATATTTTCATCCATGCGAAGGGGAGATGCAGCCACGGGCATCAGAAGCAACGCAGGTGCCAGAGAGCTAAGTAAGTACAACCTCTGTGAGGGGCCCTGGGCGTATGGGGAGATATTTTAGGGCTTAGATAACCACTTTAATGATAAGGAGAGAAGCAAGATAGAAGCTCGATAAAAGAAGGAAACATCTTTCTCTGATATATTACAAAGTTTGTTATATTCACATGTACTATTCATCTATGAAAAACAATAAATGAAAATTACTCTTTAAAGTGACCTTTAGATGAAACATAAGCAAGGGGCAAGTGGTAGAGTTCCATGAACGTGTGACATAAGACTTACTGAAGAGGTGTAGAAAATATTGAGTCAGCCAACATTTCATACCTTTTTTAAAGGTTTTAGAAGAATAATGCCACATCCTTCTCCTCTTCCGTATCCATCTGCTCTTTTAGAGAAAGGTTTACTGGTACCATCTGGGGATAGCATTTTTGCCTTACAAAGAGCAATAAAGATGCGAGGTTCGATGATACAGCTGACACCACCACATATCGCCATCTCACAATCACCTTGTACAGAAATAAATCGATTTATTAATTAAATCCTGTTGGAAAAGAAATATACATATGTACTGTACTATACTGTTTCTGATTTGTCACAGTGAGGGTTTCTATTTAAAGTAAATGAACACTGACTTTAGGTGAGGCTCGAAAGAATGATTTATGACATCCTGCATGAGCTGTTAAATGGTCTGTTACATGCTATTCATGTATGTCACTGATGTAACAAGATTGGTGATACAGTGAAGATGTGACCACTTCAAGTGATTGCTGAGGCCAGTGATTTTCTACAGCAATCATGGGGGGGGTACAGAGACCACCGGAATGGCAGCGCTTTGATGACAGGGTATTTAGCAGGTAACTGAGGATTATTTTTTATTTAAGAACATTCCTGGCATTCATCAACATCGTTCTGGGGCCCTGGGAAACCGATTGACCATAGACCCTACAGAGAGATTTCCCAATAGGCCGATGCCCAGGGGGGACACCCCAGCTCTCCCGATGGCCTCAGGCCAGATACAGAATAATCTGATGCTCAGTAGCTGTAGGTGCCCTCCTGAACTCAACTGTATTACCGTCCTCAGGACAGTACTACAGTTGAATACTGTGGCGAAGGCCACAGTATTTAGTTTCTTCTGTGGTATTTGATTCTGCTGGGGTGGCATTTTGTGTTGAACTATGATATTACAGGGCCTGCCTATTTCTGTTGTCCCTGCCTACTTGTGGTGCCCTGTCTTCTGTCAATTTGGATCCACCTACAACATGGTGCTACTTTTATTTTTTTTTCCAGGGTCACTTTAAGCTCCCAATCCGCCCCTGCTCTATAAGATATTTAAGCAATTTCCTGGCATTCATCAACATATTTTGGGGGTCCCAGAAAACCTCTTTTAGCAGCCCTGATAGGCTTGACGAGATTCAACATAGTTCATAGTGTTCTCAATTTTGAGATACTGTGGCTGATTTAATATTCATATTTAAAATGTAGATGGCGTAGGCTAATTACAGATACAATTTATCACAGTGGCTAAGGCACGATGAAAAACTTTTTTCACTTTTGTCTAACTCTATAACAACTATTTCTTACATCATAATCCGTACCTATTCTGAGTTGGAAAACAGAAAGAGGCGAGCTGGTCGCAGTGGATTATTTATTTTGGTGCATTTATTACATGAATAGTTATAAAGCTAGAAAAGCACCAAATTTTAGCGTATTTTAGAACACGTTCTAGGCACAGGCCTATTAGTAAATTTACCCCAATGATTATCATTATGGTTCTGTGAGGTTACAAAATGGTTATACTATGACTTGGCAATCAGATTGCTGCAAGATAGTGAAACCGTTTCCAAACCAAATATTTCCTCCAGAACACTGTGCACTGGACTTTTTCCTCCAGTGTTGCTAGTAGGAACCCCCATATCTAGAATTGCCTTTAAAACATCACTATTATTTATACCATTAAGAACCTCACTAGAACCTCGCCAGTCATAATTCCCTATTAAACTATGCTATAAACTAAAAAGAACACCAGCTTTGTAAAGAGGTGGATGGCCCAAAAAGGATGCAAAAAAGGATGCAAAAGTATGTTCCGTAGAAGGAGGAACTTCCGTGGTGAATTTCCACTCTAGATTTTACCACATTAGCCCAGCAAACTATGTGACCATTCAAAAATCTGCTTATTGCACTCTTTGGTTGCATATTGCTCTGTGGATCTCATTCAAACACCCCACAATCCCACAATCGGCTGTTTGAGATTAGCTCTGGTACAGGAAGTCAGTGTGGGAACTACATATATGTATGGTGCTTGTAACGGCTCCTATTCACTTGAGTGAGAGCAGTGCTACAGTAACCAGCTCTGTCCACTTCACAAAGGACGTTGTTGTGTAGTTCAGGCTACTGCTATTATGAAACAGCTGATTGGCATGGGTGTGAGGTAATCTGATATTGATGGCCTATGCTGTGGATAGGTCAATAGTAAAGGAGTGGACAACCTCTTTAGGTTGTTTACCCTCATAGAGAGACTGGCCAGTTCTAGTAACCTCCAAACTCTGTAAACGCCAAACTTTGAAACCATCGGTACCTGTAACCACCCAGTCATGGGCCCATTGGTGACTGTAACCACTGTGCACTGTGCCTCATGTTGGCTTAAGGTTACATCTTGTTTACTGCTGTTACTCTGCAGAATGCCCATAGGTCAACATTCAGTGGCTTTTCATGTGTCATATCATTATATGATAAAGAAGCTGCAAGGCTAGGGGGATCTATACTTATCCCATAAAAGGCTACGAAAGACATATCTGTCTATTCTGACTTTAATTGTTTTTACCTTGTCTGATGGCATGACATGCATAATGTAAAGCAACCAAGGATGACGAGCAGGCAGTATCAATGGAAAGGGAAGGTCCCATCAGGTTAAAACAGTAGGATATCCTGTTGGCGGCTATGCTTGTTGCTGTCCCAGTGCCATTAAAATGATTGATGTTTTCTGGAGAATTATTATGAATATTGTCGGCATCTCTGTTCATGAGACCTCGAGAGAGGAATAATAATAATATAGTGAGGGAATCAGAACATTCATAAAGAACATAGAAAAAAGTTACATGCCCTGAATTTACCAACTATAGTCTTGGTAAGTAAAAGTTATACAGGAGAGTGCAGATGATTTTGCATTTCCATTTTTCCAAGGGCCATTTGGTGTTGATATTCATCTGGGGCAGAGATATGGACACATCTCCTGAATAAATGTAGATATGATAGAAGAATAAAGAGTAGCGTATATATTGTAAATAGAATAACAAACGTCAGCTATGCATTGAGGCTATTACAGAGCCAATTTTATTGAAGAGTAGCAGAAGGACCCGGCTTTGCACGGGTATATTTCACCTATTTCATTTAATGTTTGTGTGTGTTGTTAAAAGATATCAAGAGTATACCCGATAACAGTGACATCTACAGTATACCGCCCCCTTAACAGTAACCTCCAAAGCCCCCCACCCCTTAACACTGACCCCCCCACAGTGCCCTGCCTCCTTAAAATGGGACTTTCACAGCAGCCCACCCCCTTAACTTTGACCTTCACAGCAGCCTGCCCCTTTTAACAGTAAGTTCCACAGCACCGCACCCCCATGACAGTGACCTCCACAGGGACCCGCGTCCTTAACAGTGACTTCTACAGCACCCACCCCTTAACACTGACCATAGGTTACAGTCCCCTTAACTGTGACCTCCACCATTCCCGGCCCCCTTAACAGATGGATGGAAACCTGGTGTAAAACTGTGTGTATGTGGAGACTAAGGACCTGCGAGCTTCTATTGGCTGATAAGGGTATGACAGTTGGGATATGAGGAGAAAGGCCTGCAGGCTTCTAATAGCTAATGTAGGTCATGTGATGGTGCCATATTTGCATTTTTTGGGGGGAATATCTCAGGAACGGTACGTCCTAGAGAGCTGAGACCCGGTCTAAAACCTTCCCGGACACCTGATCTACCTGTGTGCCATATTTTGTGATTGTACATGCGACGGTGCAAATTTCTTTTGCAGACATACATACACTCATGTTTATATATTAGATATAGTAATCAAGTGTGCTACATATGTGCATTAAGTAATTCAGGCTATGTGCACATACATGATACATGCAGGCAGGGCTTAAAGTGGTTAGGTCATCAATATCTGATCGGTGGGGATCCAACACCCGGCACCCCCTCCGATCAGCTGTCTGAAGGGGAGGTGGTGTTTAATGCCAGTGCCGCTTCTTCTTCATTACACTGCACTTCATCTTGGAAATGCAGTGTAATACATGTACTCACTTCATTCAAGTGAATGCTTGTAATTACACTATGCCACCGCTACTCAGGAGACGAGACATAGTGTAATGACGAGGGAACGGTGCTCACATGGACCGCCGCCTCCTTGTCAAACAACTGCTCGGCGGTGGTCCCTGGTGTTGAGTGCCTGCCAATCAGATATTGATGACCTCTCCTGAAGATAGGTTATCAATATTAAGTGCTGGACGACTCCTTACTATAATGAATTAAAAATATACTGTTTTCTGTTTTCACTGTGGTATACTTCTTTTCTGTAAAAGTGTCATTTGTATGTTTATGTTCAGCAATGTACATTTGAACCCTTTCCGGACCTCCGCCATACATGTTCGGCATAAGTCTGATCTTTAAATATGGCATAAGTTGGGCTCACGAATTCCAGCTTCCCACCACATCATATGCAATATTAAATGGTGCTATTAGAACGTACAACTTATCCTGCAAAAAGTTAGCCCTCATACAGCTATGTGCACGGGAAACTAAAAAAGTTATGAACCTGAGGAGGCACGGAGTAACAAACGAATGGAAAAGTGCAGGATGCTGAAGGGGTTAAGCTCTTTTTTATATGACTGTGGTGTGTCTTTCATCTATATTTATTATGCAAAAATAAGAACGTAAGATAAGAAAAAAGTTATTGCTTTTTTCTGCTTAACAAAAAAAATGTATATATATATAAAAAAAAAAAAGACAGTGTCATCCTATAGTGTTGTGCTTGCTCCTCTTTTAACCTGCCAATATACACTCACCGGCCACTTTATTAGGTACACCATGCTAGTAACGGGTTGGACCCCCTTTTGCCTTCAGAACTGCCTCAATTCTTCGTGGCATAGATTCAACAAGGTGCTGGAAGCATTCCTCAGAGATTTTGGTCCATATTGACATGAGGGCATCACACAGTTGCCGCAGATTTGTCGGCTGCACATCCATGATGCGAATCTCCCGTTCCACCACATCCCAAAGATGCTCTATTGGATTGAGATCTGGTGACTGTGGAGGCCATTTCAGTACAGTGAACTCATTGTCATGTTCAAGAGACCAGTCTGAGATGATTCCAGCTTTATGACATGGCGCAATATCCTGCTGAAAGTAGCCATCAGATGTTGGGTACATTGTGGTCATAAAGGGATGGACATGGTCAGCAACAATACTCAGGTAGGCTGTGGCGTTGCAACGATGCTCAATTGGTACCAAGGGGCCCAAAGAGTGCCAAGAAAATATTCCCCACACCATGACACCACCACCACCAGCTTGAACCGTTGATACAAGGCAGGATGGATCCATGCTTTCATGTTGTTGACGCCAAATTCTGACCCTACCATCCGAATGTCGCAGCAGAAATCGAGACTCATCAGACCAGGCAACGTTTTTCCAATCTTCTACTGTCCAATTTCGATGAGCTTGTGCAAATTGTAGCCTCAGTTTCCTGTTCTTAGCTGAAAGGAGTGGCACCCGGTGTGGTCTTCTGCTGCTGTAGCCCATCTGCCTCAAAGTTCGACGTACTGTGCGTTCAGAGATGCTCTTCTGCCTACCTTGGTTGTAACGGGTGGCAATTTGAGTCACTGTTGCCTTTCTATCAGCTCGAACCAGTCTGCCCATTCTCCTCTGACCTCTGGCATCAACAAGGCATTTCCGCCCACAGAACTGACGCTCACTGGATGTTTTTTCTTTTTCGGACCATTCTCTGTAAACCCTAGAGATGGTTGTGCGTGAAAATCCCAGTAGATCAGCAGTTTCTGAAATACTCAGACCAGCCCTTCTGGCACCAACAACCATGCCACGTTCAAAGGCACTCAAATCACCTTTCTTCCCCATACTGATGCTCGGTTTGAACTGCAGGAGATTGTCTTGACCATGTCTACATGCCTAAATGCACTGAGTTGCCGCCATGTGATTGGCTGATTAGAAATTAAGTGTTAACGAGCAGTTGGACAGGTGTACCTAATAAAGTGGCCGGTGAGTGTATATTGCAAGACGATGTGTTATATTCTTTTTCTTACCTATAAATACACCAGTTTTACTTCCATTGACATTTTCAGAGGTATATCCTGCATCTTCCAGGGCTCTATATGTGCATTCAAGCAGTAATTTTTGTTGTGGATCCATATTGGCAGTCTCTGAATTATTAATTTCAAATACTTTATTGTCAAATTCATTAATCCTTAATTAAAAAAGAAAGAAGTTGTTTTTTTTTAGCTGAGAATTAGCTTATAATTTAGAGATGTGCATGCACTGGACCAACTTCAGTAATGCAACTAAAGTGCCTCTCTAAAAGACCTCCCTTTTGGGTAGACCACCCTCCTACATATAAAGACCAGATTTCATGTGACAGAATTTCAGTTCCTGAACATTTTGATCACTTTTTATTTTGTTGTTGTTGTTGTTGTTGGTTGACGTGTCTTTCTTTTTAACCAATGGGTTAAATACAAAGGTGAATTTTCATCTTAAGGTTATTGAAGCAGATCTGCACCAACACGTGGAAAATGCACAAAAAGCATTTTTCTGCTTCCCATTAACTTCAATGGGAGATTCAGTGCTGATTCTTCCCCAAGATAGGGCAAGTGTTGCTTCCCTTTTGAAATGCATGGGAGGCTGTTTTGGAACACATTTTGAGGCAGAAACGCTCCAAAATCAGCGCCAAAAAACTCTGGGGGAACTGGCCCAAAGGGTGGTGTCACACAAAGCTTTTTGTGGCTAGGAAGAGAATGAGGATTATAAAGGAAGGACTTCTTCCTGCTGGATCCACTTCTACTGTTGGTAAAATACTGGCACAAAAAGCTGTGTGGTTCCCAGTGAATGGCTGGGCAATGGCTGTGTGCATTAGTCCTAAAGGTGATGTGTGCTTTGGTTCTCTGAGAATAAACTGATCACAGGGTGTTTCCATGCTAGAAACCCAGAGATTGACTATAATATGTGGGGGAGCCCAGCATAGCTATTCCCCTGCCAAAGCAGTGGACATGAAGCATTATACTGTTCTCAATAAAGTAAAAATATAGTCCATATAACACAGGCATATGTTGAATCCTCCAGGATGAGACCTGCTATTTGTATCTACTCTCAACTCTGGATAATATGGATAATAGTTGAGAGATTTAGGCCCCATTCAGACGACCGTGTTTCACGGCCGCATACGGGCCATGAAAGCCCGGCCTGTGCTGCCCCAGAGGACGGGAGCGCACGGCGTCATTGGTTGCTATGATGCCGTGCGCTTCCTGAGGCCGCCGCCGTACTGTGAAACACGGTCGTCTGAATGGGGCCTTAGGCCTCTTTCACATGAGCGTTGCGGATTTGTTCAGGATGTGTTGCGGATGCGTTGCGTTAAAAACGCGCGGATTGCATGCGGATGCAATGCGTTGCGTTGCGTTTTTAACACATCCCCATTCATTTCTATGGTGCCAGGGCTGTGTGAAAAACGCAGAATATAGAACATGTTGCGTTTTTCACGCAACGCAGAAGTGATGCGTGAAAAAAAACGCTCATGTGAAAAGCCTCATTAAAACGAGTGGGTCAGGATTCAGTGCGGGTGCAATGCGTTCGCATCACGCATTGCACCCGCGCGGAAATCTCGCCCGTGTGAAAGAGGCCTTAGGCCCCTTTCACACGAGCGAGTTTTCCGCTTGGGTGCAATGCGTGACGTGAACACATAGCACCCGCAGTGAATCCTGACCCATTCATTTCTATGGGTCTGTGTACATGAGCGTTTTTTTTCACGCATCAGTTCTGCGTTGCGTGAAAAACGCAGCATGTTCTATATACTGCGTTTTTCACGCAGCCCTGGCCCCATAGCAGTGAATGGGGCTTCAGTGAAAAACGCATTGTATCCTGAAGCAAGTGCGGGTGCAATGCGTTTTTCACTGATGGTTGCTAAGAGATGTTGTTTGTAAACCTTCAGTTTTTTATCACACGCGTGAAAAACGCATCAAAACGCATCGCACCCGCGCGGAAAAAACTAAATAACTGAACGCAATCGCAGACAAAACTGACTGAACTTGCTTGCAAAATGGTGCGAGTTTTCCTGAACGCACCCTGAACGCATCCGGACCTAATCCATGACGCTCGTGTGAAAGAGGCCTTAAAAGGAGAAACATCCTCTACTAAAGCGTAATTCACACATCAGTGTTTTGGTCAGTGATTTCCATCAGTGGTTGTGAGCCGAAACCAGGACTGGAGACTCCACAGACATAAGGTATAAGGGAAGGATTTGCACCAGTTCTGTGTTTAGAGCTGCACCTGACCGAACACTGATGTGTAAATGAGACATAACTCTTGAATTTTCTAATACTGTAAGCGAAAATAGTAGAAGGCTAGATTTTCAGCTCAGGCATTTATGGATATAGTGGGACATTCAAATCTTGGTGTCAAGGTAGAAAACATGTTAAACATGTTTAAGATTTTGACATTTTATTTAGTTTCACCTAAAGCAATAAAAATACTTTAATTTGGGATTATACTTAAAAATGTGTGTCTGTGTAGGGGATTTATTATAGCTAATATATGAAGTTATTTTTTCTACCCTCACTAGAATGGCTTTGCAAATTTTTTTTTTCACAGATAAGGGCTCTTTCACACCACCGTTAGGGATTCCGTTCAGGCTTTCTGTTCTAATATCGTTATAACGGAAAATAATGGAATCCCTAGGACGGAAATCAAAACAGACACCTTTAAGAGGCATTCCGTTTTGATCCGTCATAATAGAAGCTTATGGGAAAGCATAACGGATCCGCCTGGTTTCCGTTATGCTGGATGGAAAACAAAGTCCTGTCGACAGCATAACGGAAACCAGACGGGTTAAGCTATGTGCACCATTTATTGTGATGACATGCAACATTTTGGCAGTTACATTTGTGAGGAAAGTGGTTAAAATCATCAAAAAAGATATCGTTTAGGCCATATTTATTATTTGGAATAGGAGGAAATGGCGCACATACTGTAGCTTTTTGATGCAAATCTACACTTGCTGACAACAGGCATAACATCTCTGTGTAAAAATATAATGCTGTTTTAATGATTATTTTTCCTTATATAATAGAAAGAAACAGTTACTTACCCATCTACAAAAGCTGCCCGACTAGTGTATATTTTGCCTGGTTTGTTTTGATCAGAATCGTACCATTTTTTCAGGTCAAATCTTTCTTCCGGTATTTCTGTTGTACAATTTCTTCCATCAAAAATAACTTTCCAAAAATGTTCAATTCCTTCACCTGTTGAATGATCATTTTGTATACATATTATGTAAAAACAAAATAGAACCCATACCATTCCTTTACTTATAGTTCTCTAAAGTAATTTTGTCAATAACACCCCTCATTATCAAGAAAACAAAATAAAACAAGGCAAAAAAACATTAATAAAATAATCTAAAAAAAGAATATAAAGCGTAGTCATAGGGTGATACTCAACAGAGAATATGAGTGGTTGAAGACTATAGGTTGCTCACCCAAATGCATAATATAATGTGTATTCAGTATGACAAGGAGGGCCTGCCTGCCAGACTTTGCCATTACCGTTAATTTAGACACCAGACAGAATCCAAATGTGAAGAGAACATTCAATACAGAAGAAACAAAAACACCTCTATTCTTCCCCAATTTTACAGTAGTAAAATACATATAATAAAATGCAATGTGTCCACATGTGACACATTATGGGGCACTGCCCTATGAGAAGAATGTTGGTAACATAGGGAAGTGCCCCAAAACATGCCATATGTGGCCATAGAACAATTACTTTTACTACTGAATAAACAAGGATCTTTTACTGGGGAAGAACTGGAACAGAGGTCTTTTTGTTTCTTCTGTATTAAATATATGAAAATTCTGCATTCTTTTAACCTTCAACCAGTCAAAGTCTTATTGTATATTCTTTAATACCTGATGTCTTTTTATGGTTTAGGGTTCAGGTTCTGAGTCTACCTTTACAAGAGTATGATAATACATTATAAGGATAAATAAAGTTCTAAAATAATAATCCCTTAATGGGGTTTTAAAAATATATTAAAACAGTGCTCATAAAAAATTGTGTATTAAAAATGTTTATTTTGCATACATTATGTAAAAAATCTATAGAGATTAGATAAACATGATATTTAGTGTGAAACGGAAACAAAATAAAAATAAAACATCGAAAAAATAGCTGGTAATTAAATATATATATACTTTTAGAATTGCATGTAATTTAAAAAATTTAATATAGCCACTGATCTCGTCAATAAAATGTACTGTATCTGTATAGCGCCACCTGCTGTTCTTCTTTTCCTTCTTTTCAGATATTTAAAGATGCTTCCGTTATCACAAGACTTTATTGGTTGTACGCATTTGTTGGAAATTGTCCGCAGCAAAACAAAACTTCTTGAGACGACTTCTTCTTGAGAAGAGTCTTTCGTTTATTCAGAGACGAGAGCAGCAAGACAGCATTGAAATAAATATAAAAATCAGGCAGAATATTGCATGAAGATGAAAGTGTGAAGCAGTAGGGGCAAAAAGGCAATGTTCCTCCAAAATCCTCAGACACAGACTTTTAAACCCCAAGAACAAAGGAATAATTAATATTATAATTCAGGTTTTCCGCAGTGTGCCGCAGTCCATAAGCTTCAATGTTACTCACATAGATTACATCATTATTTTAATAACACACATATACATAAGTTACACCTACAACAAATTCTAATTGGACTAAAGTTTCTTAACATGACCACTTCCTGTGGACAGAATTTATTCCTTAGGCCTTCCAATAGGTTATCCCCATTTTAGTATTAATCACCATTTTTCCTTTTCATGGCGCCATATGGGACATAAATAAGTCTGTCCATCTAGCCCATCTCCAAGGGGTCAAAAAACATCCCATTAACCTATTACCATTTTCACTAAACAAGTACATTAATCTTGTCTAGGCTACCTTTTACTGACGCAAACATTATCTATATTTCTAAAGTTCCCCATTACATCACCATCCTTTTAATCAATTACTAAACATATATCCTCTAACACTAAAACACATCACAGTACATTTCAGGGTCATAATTAATCCTCTGTCAGAACTCTTCTCTATGATACAACACAAGATGTCTTCCAGAGACAATATGGCTGAACATCAGATCTAATTCTCCTTTTCCAACAAGCCCCCCTTTTTGTACTTGTAGTTCTTTAAAAGTACAAACTTTAAACCTCGACTGATTCTTGTTTCCTAAGATCAGCACTACATTGTCTTAACACATTCATATTTTCATAAATTCCTTGTTCTTCCCTTTTTGGCCTCCCCATCAAAGGAATACTCAAATGAAGTCTCCGCTGTAGGCCCAAAGATGTCTGAATATATTCCAATTCTTTCATCATTTTTCGAGTTTTACAACAAAGACACACAGAGCAAGTGGTGCAACCAATCAGAATACACATCATCCAAATAATAGGATGGGTCAAATAATGAACCACAGAACTCTGCAAGGCAGGCGTCTTTCCTGTAAAAAAACGAACAATTTCATCCCACCAAGAAACCTTCAGATCCTCGTATTGTTTGATAATTTGTTGAATCTTTTGTGTATCATGAGTAAGAGTAACTAAAGCCCTTTTCCCAGTCTCATTATAAACCTGCTGAAAATATTTCAGCACTTCCAAATCTTTTATCATTTTGTACAGTTCTTTCCCTGTTGCCAGATACGGTGTTGGTAACACAGGCTTATGATAAATCACATCAAAATGTTTCACCAATAAAATCAAAGGTTGATAAACCCAATCTAGTGAATCCACTCTGATGTCCAGAACTCTTCTCTGAGATACAACACAAGATGTCTTCCAGAGACAATATGGCTGAACATCAGATCTAATTCTCCTTTTCCAACAGCATTCACCATTACTGTGAGTAGTGGCACATGCATAAATTTATTCATTATATATGAATTATATAAATTTATATTATATATATTCATATTCATAACGAATCTGAACTTGGTTTCATGGAGCGCTCCACAATCATTAACGAATCAGGGTTTGAATTTGTTATGTACACTTGATGGTTAACGCATTGCCATTTTTCACCTTAAAGGGAACCTGTCATCTCCGAAACATCCCCTGAACTAGAGTAAGCGGTGTATAGTGTAAGTGATGCTGATTCCGAATATGTAAGTTTTATCTTCATACTCACTTCCGTTCCGAAGCTGTGCTCCCACAAACCTGCAGTAAAATGCACTCACTGGACTCCAGTGCTCACTCACATAATGGAGAGGACTCAAAGAAGAGTCCAGTGAGTGCATTTTACTGCTGGTTTGTGGGAGCACAACGTCAGAATGGAAGTGAGTATGAAGATAAAACTTATATATTCGGATTCAGCATCACTTACACTATACATCTCTTACTCTAGTTCAGGGGGTGTTTCGGAGGTGACAGGTTCCCTTTAAGGACCAGGATGTTTTTTGGAAATTGTACATGTGTCATTTTATATGTAATAACTTTGGAGCACTTTTACTTATCCAGGCCATTCTGAGATTGTTTTCTCGTGTCACGTTGTAGTTCATGAATGTTAAATTTGAGTTGATATGTTTTACCTTTATTTATAAAAAAATTATTTACATTTACAGAAAATTTTGAAAAAATAGCAGTTTTCAAAATTTTAATTTCCCTGCTTTTAACAAGGATAATGATATGTACCTCATAAAATAGTTATTACTTAAAGGGAACCTGTCATCAACTTTATGCTGCCCATACTAACGGCAGAATAAAGTAGAGACAGGTGAGTTGATTTCAGCGGTCTGTCATTTATAAGTTAAAAGTAAGTAGTTGCCGAGAACCAACATCACAAACATTGCAGACTGGGCCTGGAAAAGAGTCACGGCCACCTGAGAAGAGTCATGGTTATTCATGAGTTCCTGCTCTCCCTGCCCACCTGATGATGACTGACAGTCTTCTACCTAGTTTTCTCCCTTTCTCTCTAGGAGAGAGCTGGAAATCATCAGCAGATGGGTGGGAGAGTAGAAGATTAGGAATAACCATGACTCTTCTCAGGTAGATTTGACTCTTTTCAAGGCCTGTGCTGCAATGATTATGATGCTGGTTCTCGGCAACCGCTTACATTTAGCTCATAAGTGACACACCACTGAAATCAGCATTTCTGTCCCTATTTTATGCTGTCCTCAGTTAGGTCACCATAAAGTTGATGACAGGTTCCCTTTAACATTCCTCAGATGTCCACTGTAAGTTGGCATAATTTTGCAAATGTCGTTTTATTTTTTTGGATGTTGGAAAGCTTAGAATTTTAAAAACAATTTTTAAAATTTTGCAGAAATTTTCCCCCCAAAAATTGCCATGTTTATAATGAATAGCCTCTGGGGACCATTACAGATATTTTCTGACAACCATACATTTCTTTTTCTCTGAATGAAGCTGTCTCAGGGCTTTTTCTTTGCGGGATGAGTTGCCATCATCATTGGTTCTATTTTGAGCTACATACAACTGGTGGCGTAGTGTGGGTTTGCAGCACTCGGGGCAAGCAAAGTATTGGGCCCCCTAATTTGTGGACACACCCCTGTTTATAGAACCACACCCCAAATGATATAAAGATCAACATTACCAATAATATTATGTAAAGGCCAAATAATACTAATACCACATGGTCACATAGGATCAGAATATTACCACCATAATCATACTGCATAATTATACAACACTATACCAAATCCAGCATTACCAACAATAACCCTAAACACTATAAGGCATGTTTTTGAGCACGTGTTACTTGTGGTTTTTATTGCAGATTTAATGCCCATTTTTAACAGATCTCACCCTTCTATTGAGAAGGGTGAAATCCACACAAAACATTGCAAACACAATTAACATGCTGCAGCTTTCAAAATCAGCACAGCAGGTCAATTTGTGTAATCTCATACACTTTGCTGGTACTGTACTATGCTGTGGTTTTTCCGCACGCGATTCTGAAAGTAAACTGCAACATATGCATGTAGCCTAATAGACAAATAATACTGCCAAGACCATGAACACTTATTACCACCTCATAGTGACTGAGTATTATACCAGACTGATACTGGGAGTCCCTTTCCCTGAATCTGATGAAGTGGCCTGTCCATTTAATCTCTATGGGACTGCTGAAGATAATCTAGTTCAGCACTCGGCTATTTCTGGCATTCCCATAGAGAGTGACTGGAGGGTATGCCTGACCTGGCACTCCATCAGATCGAGGGAACAGGACCCCCGTTCTTGAGATCAGTGGGGTTCCAGTAGTCAGACCCCCACTGATCAGTTAGTTATCCCCTATCACTATGATGGCTAACCTCTGGCACTCCATCTGTGGTTACTATGACTCCCAAAATGTACACTTGCTTGGCTGTTCTCAGAATTCCATAGAAATGAATGGAGCATGCTGGGAGTCATAGTTTCACCACAATGTTTTCGCATATTTTGTTGGTTTGAATGCTTCAGGCAGCTCATCCCTCTTGCTCGTCGCCATATGAGACATTGTTATATGAAACTGCTTTTAGCTTTGTTTTTTTATGGGCATTTCAAATAGGGAAATTGGTTGTTTATTGGTGGTTTATTAGCTGAGGATGTCATTGCGTTACAATGCCTTCAGCTTTGCTGCTGAAAAACAGATCATTTTGGCTGTGGAGTGTGGATTATTTTGTGGAGCATGGATAGCCCCCATTCTGGGCTGTGGTTGATTTCTTATCAGTCTGTAGTGTAGGGGATTGTTTTCTTCCCCACGCTGATGGATCGCCTTTGCCATGTTACCAGCATCATTCTGTTTTTCACTATTTTATGACACCCACTTATTTCAAATTAGTACAGCTGATAAGATCTTCAGCCGAATTTCTGTAGGAATGAAGGTCATGAGGAGGCATGGAGTACAGAGAGGACGGACAGGACAGACTGTGGTGATGTGGGGCTGCGGTAATGGAGACTGCATATAAGAGCTGCTGCTCATCAGCTATATCTGATCTGCTACAGAGATTCAGCTTCAGATCTTATCATCTGTATTCAGGATCATAACCCCTGACAAGCAGAGAGGAGGATGAGGCAGCTCTTTACCTCAGTGTTGTGAAGTAACTTGTACTGCTGTGTGATTAGGACAGGTTTTCTGTGTACTAATAGAACAGTGGCCATTTTATTTCTCCTAATCATTGCTCCCTAGACAGAACGAGCCATTATAACTAATGAAAAGTATTCAGGAATATATTTATAATGAAGTAATATTTAAATATTTTAATTTTCTTAATTCCCAGAGAACCCATTTAAACTAATTCATATGTTAAGCTTGGCAGATAATTGTGCAGGGAACTGTTTTTAATTAATGAAAAATCATATATGTTCAGATACATGAGGGAGTAACTGAAGTTTATTTTCTTTATGAATACTTGCACCATGGTTATAACACTCACCTCCAGGAAAATGACATCCTATGCCAACTATGGCTATTTGATCTTCTTCCATCCTGACAATCCTTTACCTCTGAAAAATAAATAAGCAGTTGGTGGGCATGTACTCTGATGAAAAATTATATTTAGCACTTTAACACTTTTTAAGGTTGGACATTCTCTCTGATTCATATCATTCAGAGCTCAGTTTTTTTATGCAAAGCTCTAAATCTGGTCACATGCACTTTCCAGAAAACAAAAGATTGGTATCTTAGTAGGGAGTTGTAACCTGGCTCTTATGAAAAGATAAAACTTTCTAATATATTATGATGGATATTGGTAACAAACATGAACATTTTTGCTGATGAAAATTTAGGTTGACCTTCCATTGGCTTATTCAAAATGACATCAAAATGTGCTGCCTTTGGCTTTTACTCATAGTGCAAATGTATACTGTTAAATGGTCAGTGAAAAATGATGGCTTCCTTCACCAATCACTAGGAAGCATTTGGTTTATATTAGGCTCATAATGCCTACCATCAACATTGCATCCTTACAGAAGGGATGCCAGGGCTGAATATATTCAGAGAGTGAGGCTTCTTTCACAGTGCTGGCAGGAGTTCCGGCAGGCTGTTCCAGCAGAGAAAAGCCTGCTGGAGCTATCTGGATCTGCCATTGCCGAACACAACATGCTTGCAGGCGCCATTGACTATAATGGGTCCAGTGGAGGTCCGACCGCTACACTGCAAATATGCCAGGGTTCAGCCTGGCAAATACTGCTGTGTGCATTTCGGTAACGTTCGGCAGTGCCATTTCCAGATACCTCCGGGAGGCTGTTCTGTGCCGGGACAGCCTGCCGCAACTATACTGGCAGTGTAAAACAGGACTGACTTTAACAGAATCACAAGTCTGTACAGCACTATGTAGATAGCAGTGGATGTCAGCTCTATATTACAGATGACACTCTGCTTCACTGGCCGGGATTGATGACTCTGATCCCAGACATTTGCAGTACCCCAGGCCTTGGGCTTATCTGCATATGCTGTTTTATTGTATATAGTTATATATTATGTATTGTGTGTTATCATGTCGTACTTTCCAGTAAGGAAATGGATGTCAAATAGTTTGCAGGAACAGGGCTAACCATCCTGTTCCTCCCCTCTTAATAGAAGTGGGCTGGTCCTGTTTCCTGCCAGGAGGGGGGAGGGCTTCCAGAGCAGCCTCAGAGAGGAGAGGAAGCACACTGCACACTCCATAACAACTTGTTCTATAAAAATATCACATGATCTATCCCGTTGGGTAACCACTGTAGAAAATAGAAATAGAAACTATGTCAGAACAGCCATTTTTTGGTCACCTTGCCTTTCAAAAATCAAAATATGAAACAGTCAAATGTGTTGTAATGGTATTTTACATAATAAAGTACTGATTGGTTCCATCCCCTTCTATCTTCTATATCACCTTCTGTATATGTAATGTAGTGAGTTAGGGATAACTAATCCCATAATGCTGAGGAGGCCACATTCCTGAGTGATTATCTCAGAGAAATGCGTACTGCACACTCCATTTGTTTTAAAGTGGTTAAAGTAAAAACACGATAAAATACAATATAAAATTGGTATCACCGTAATCGTACTGACCAGCAGAATAAAGCTAACATGTTATTTTTCCTTCACAGTGTTCTCCACAATAACAAAACTCAAGAAGCAATTTCAGAGTTGCTGACTTTTCTTTAACCTGCTTACCAAAAAGCAATATAAAAAGTGGTCAAAAGTCATATATATCCCAAATCAGAACAAATGATACTGGCAACTCTGCAAAAATTAAGGCCTCACTCGCTCCATTGAAAGTGCACTACAAAAGCCGAAAGGAGATTTTTCCTGAACCCTGCTTCAGTTTACATCCACATTTATGCCATTTAAGTGTGGTGTGCCTCAGATGGCACAAGCTGGGCTCAACATTTTGGAACCACTGGTGGGGTCAAAATGCTCACTCTACCCCTTAATAAATATGAGGGGGGGGGGTCTTTTATAAAATGGGATAGCTTTTTGGGGGCTCTATTTATTATTTCACCCCAAAGTGTCTATAGCTGTCATGACAAAATGCATAAATCACCACATTGTGCCTCAAATACACGTGAGGAAGCTCATAATAAGGATAATGATAATAATAATAATGCGGGGACTTGCTATTCACACTGACATATGATGGGTATAATATATTGAGCACTGAATTGGCATCTGTAAAAATTGCAACATCTTCTGTGGGGTCAAAATGTTCTATACACTACTTGGTAAATTCTGTGAAGGGTGTGGTTTCTAAAATTGGGTCATTTTTTAGGATTTCTTTGTTTATTTAACCTGACAAATCCTCTGCAGTTGTCGGCCAGTGCTGTATAATATATCGCTAATCTAGGCCGGAAATGCACATGGTGCTCTTTCTTTTCTGAACCCTGCAGTGTTCCTTAACAGCAGTATATGGCAACGTAGGGGTGTAGCCATATTCAGGAGTAAATATGTAACAAATTGTGGGGTCTATTTTCTTCTGTTACTTGAAATTAAAAATCTGGATCTAAAGCAACATTTTCAGCAAAAGATGTAATTTTTCATTTTCACAGTCAAGTGTTTCTCAATTCTATGACATGTCTGTGGGGTCAAAGCACTCACTACACCCCACAATAAGTTCTGTGAAAGGTGTAGTTTCCAACTTGAAGGTCACTTTTTGGGGGTTTTCACTGAAAGGATACCTCAGAGTCTCTTCAATGGTGACATTGTGCCTGAAAACCATTCCTGAAAAATCTGCCCTCCAAAAGCCATATAGTGTTTCTTCCCTTTTGAGCCCTGTGGTTTGCCCATACAGCTGTATACGACCACCTATGGAGTGTTGCCGTATTCAGAAGAAAATCCACAACAAATTGTGGGGAGCTTTTTCTCCTGTTAACGCTTGTGAAAATAAAAAATCTGGGGCTAAAGCCACATTTACTGGAAAGAAAGTAATTTTTAATGTTCACAGCAAGTGTTTCTAAATTCTATGAAACGTGGAATCAAAACATTCACTACATCTCAGAATGAATTCTTTGAAGGGTGTAGTTTATAGCCATACTTCAGTGTCTCTTCAAATGTGATATGGCACCCACAAACCATTCCTGCAATATCTGCCCTAAAAACCATATGGCACTCTTTCCCTTCTGTGCCTTGCTGTGTGTCCATACAGCAGTTTATGACCACATATGGATGTTTAAGTAAACTCCAGAATCAGGGTAATAGATAATGATGTTTTCTGTTAACCCTTGCTGTTTTGAAATTTCACCTCCATTTTCCTTTAATTCTTGTGGAACAAAGGTTAATGAAGTTGTAGAATCACACTGAAAATATCCTCAAACACATGTATATATGATTTAACATAATTAAAAAGTTACACTGAGGTGAACAAGGACACACAGGCCTCTACTAAGAACCACTTTGCTTCTGCATCTGTTCCTCCATGATGTGCATGCACCAACCATTGGCGCATATTTTTAACTTCTTGGTCCCCAAGTGAAGCTACTGTGCTCTGCTACACAGTACTCGCATAGCTGTTCACAAGACCTTTATCCGCCATGCAATACCAGCCATACAGTCCACAGCATACCTGTTGATCAGGTGAGAGGCCCAGGGATTCAGCCGATTCCCTGCGGTTCTCTAGATCCGGTTGTTAAAATTACAGCCGGATTGGAGAACCGAGTTACCGGCTGAATCCCGATCCAGTGTGGCAGCAGGAGGGCACATGCCCGCCGGGCTGGTGGATGTCAGGGCCGCTGCAGCTACTGAACTCAATTGCATCTGCATCCACTGGATGCAAATACAATTGTGCCTGCCAGCGCCGGCGGAACAAGGGAACCTCTGGTTCCTTGCTCCGCTATTCTGGGTGGCCAGCGCACTGATATGCCTGCGACATTCCTCAGGAGCAGACCCGCCAGAAGAGGCCGGATCTGCATCGTGGGACCACGCCGGGACAGGTAAGTATAAACTGCCCTCCCATATACAGCCTTAAAACTAGCCCCTGCCTCCATATTACTGACCCCCAATACTGGCTCTGCCTTACCCTAATACTGGCCCCTGCCCCCCTATTACTGACCCCCCAATACTGGCCCTGCCTTACCCTAATACTGGCCCCTGCCCCCCTAGTACTGACCCCCCAATACTGGCCCTGCCTTACCTCTAACCCTGACCCCCAATACTGACCCTGCATTGACCCCTAACTCTAACACAGGCCCCTGACCCCTAATACTGGCCCTGCCTCACCCCTAACACTAGTACGGGCCCCTGACCCCTACCCTAGTACTGACCTCTAACCTTGGAACCCTGATACTGGCCCCTGACCCCCTAGTATTGATCCTTAATACTGGCCCTGTCTCACCCCTAACCCTAGTACTGACCCCTACCCTAGTACTGACCTCTAACCCTGGACCCCTAACCCTAATACTGCCCTCCAATACTGTCCCTAATATTGACCGCTAACCCTAATACTGACCCCTAATACTTTCTCTAATACTACGCCATACTGACCCCTAATTCTACTACTGACCCCCTTACCTTAATACTGACACCTAAGGCTACATTCACATGACCATATGTGTTTTGTGGTCGACAAATTGTGGATCCACAAAACACGGATACTGGCCATGTATGTTCCACATTTTGTGGAACACACATGCCCAGCCCTATGATAGAAATGCCTGTTTTCATTTGTCATTGTGGTCAAGAATAGGACATACTCTATCTTTTTTGCAGGGCCGTGGAACGGAACTACGGATTTGCGGCCCCATCGAAGTGAATGGAAATACGATCGTGTGAATGTACCCTAATGCTGCCTGTAACCCCAATACTGGCCCTAAGGGTGTATTCAGACGACCATATTTCTGGGTCTGCATCCGTTCCACAATTTTGCGGAACAGGTGCGGACCCATTCATTTCAATGGGGCCACAAAAGATGCGGACAGCACACCGTGTACTGTCCGCATCTGTAGTTCCGTTCCGTGGCCCCACAAAAAATTTAGAGCATGTGTCCTATTCTTGTCCTCAAAAATAGGCATTTCTATATAGGGCTGGCACTGTGCGTTCCGGAAAATGTGGAACACATAAGGCCAGTATTTGTGTTTTGCGGATCCACAATTTGGGGACTGTAAAACACTTTCGGTCATCTGAATATAGCTCTATGCTAATACTACGCCTAATACTGGCCCCTAACCCCAATACTGACCTCTAACTGTAATATTGGCCCGGACTGACCGGAACCTTAACTACAACCCCCAATACCTCACGTACCTCACAGTGACCCTAATATATGACTGTCCACATATATCTGTACACACTACATCTTTTATACCTCACACCTGACACATAGTATACAAACAGAGTACTGATACGTCAGGTACAAGGTATAATAGATGCAGTGGGTAAACGTATATAGTATATACAGCAGTGTACTGATATGTGAGGTATGAGGTATAATACATGTAGCGTGTACAGATATATAGTATATACAGCAGTATACTGATATGTGAGGTATGAGATATAATAGATGCAGTGTGTACAGATATATAGTATATACAGCAGTGTACTGATATGTGAGATAAGAGGTATAATAGAAGCAGTGTGTACATACATAATATATACAGCAGTGTACTGATGTGAGATAAGAGGTATAATACATGCAGTGTGTACAGGTATATAGTATATACAACAGTGTACTGATATGTGAGGTATGAGGCATAATAGATGCAGTGTGTACAGATATATAGTATATACAGCAGTGTACTGATATGTGAGGTGTGAGGTATAATACACAGCATGTGGCACTATATACATAGGGCATGGGGCACTATATACAGAGGGCACAGGGCATATGCCACTGTATACAGAGGGCACAGAGCATGTGGCACTATACACAGAGGGCACAGAACATGTGGCACTATATACAGAGGGCACAGAGCATGTTGCACTATATACAGATGGCATATGGCACTGTATACGGAGGGCACAGTGTATGTGGCACTATTTACAGAGGGCACACAGTGTGTGGCACTGTCACACGCAGGTGTGGGGGGAAAACCAAACCGAGTGAAGGAGGGAAAGAAGATTAGGCCTAGAAACTAAGGAAGGAAGATGGACACCTCCTACAGGAAACCCTGCATCAATTCCTGTCTATCTACAAGTATGAACAGGCCTGAAAGGTAGGCAAGTTCATACACAGGAACCTAAACACCAAACTGTCTATAGGACCCTGGAACTAATGACAGGAATGAGTCTACCTGTTCCTCCAAAAGGAAGGACGAACAGGAGTCTCCCTTAGGTCTAATAACAAAACAACATGGAAAAGTAACAAAACACACAGAAGGGAAAAGGAAACTTATCTTTCAAAGAAGAAATGGAGGCTCCAGGATCTCAGCTGAGAACCAAATTACTGCTCACAACAACAACTGAAGCTATAAACCGCAAGGAATAGTGGGAGAAGAAACAATAAATAGGGGAGGGACAATTACCACACCAGGAACACCTGTGGGAAAAGGGTGTGGTAAATAACAACAAAAAAGGAAAACATGTCAGATTATACCACGTGTTGCCAATCTGACAGACCTCCTGTTACCTGGCACAGGAATGTCCGTGACAGGCACTACTATTGGGGGCTCTGTGTGTAGCACTAATACTGCTGTTATATTCAGGGCACAGCATGTGGCACTAAGAATAGTTTGTGTTAGTATGCAGGATGCCAATTTGTTGGTAAACCGTGAAGCTGAAGAGATCTTCTCGGCAAAATCTGCAGAGCTGAATTGTGGAGGGGAGATGTCATCTGAACCAGATGGGGAAGAACTCAGGAGGAGACGTCATCTGTAAGTCACTAAATGGAAATGATTATTCTGCTACTGACTGTGTATGATGAGTGTTGTAGTGTTGTGTGGCGATGGCTGACCTGACTACTCAGATGGTATCTGTACTGAACTTTTAAAATCTGGTGCTATATTTAAGTAAAGAACTTGGTTCTGGTGCTGTATTTAAGTAGAGAACTTGGTTCTGGTGCTGTATTTATGTAGAGAACTTGGTTCTGGTGATGTATTTAAGTAGAGAACTTGGTTCTGGTGATGTATTTAAGTAGAGAACTTGGTTCTAGTGCTGTATTTAAGTAGAGAATTTGGTTCTGGTGATGGGTTTATGTAGAGAACTTGGGTCTGGTGATGTATTTATGTAGAGAACTTGGTTCTGGTGTTGTATATATGTAGAGAACTTGGTTCTGGTGCTGTATTTATGTAGAGAACTTGGTTCTGGTGCTGTATTTATGTACATAACTTGGTTCTGGTGCTTTATTTATGTAAAGACCTTGGTTCTGGTGCTGTATTTAGGTAGAGAACTTGGTACTGGTGCTGTATTTATGTAGAGAACTTGGTTCTGGTGCTGTATTTATGCAGAGAACTTGGTTCTGGTCATGTATTTAAGTAGAGAACTTGGTTCTGGTGCTGTATTTGAGTAGAGAACTTGGTTCTGGTGATGGGTTTATGTAGAGAACTTGGGTCTGGTGATGTATATATGTAGAGAACAACAAATAAGTAATCATTAGCACTGTTTGCGACAAAATTGATAAGTGATGAGTTTTTCCATTCAAGTGAGGGGAACGGCTATGATGTCCAACGTGGCCCCTACTTATGCCAATATTTTTATGGCGCAGTTTGAGCATGACATTGTATACTCATCCAGCTTCTTAAAATTTGTGGGAGGCTGGATGAGATATCTTGCTAATATTTTTTTCATTTAGACTGGGACTGAACAACATCTTTGGAATTACTAGATCTGATGAACAGTGTTTTTGAGAAATTGCAATTTATGGTGGTATACTCATGAATCTCTGATGTTTTTGGATACATGATTTATGTGACGGGAATTTTTGTACCAATTTACACATCAAACCTACAGATCACAATGCTCCAGGAGAAAAGGTGTGTTGGGAGGGGGGGGGGGGTATTAGAAAAACTAAACAGAAGAGAATGGAATTGCACTGGATCTGTGAACTGAACTCTTGTAGTTTAGTTTGTGGTTTTTTCAGTTATTTTGTGGACACTTTTTTTAAATACAGAGTGGAATGTAGAGCCATTCATCAGTATATATGGAAGAATTGAGTAAGAAGCATGCTCACTTGACCCTTCAAAGAAGTTGGAGAAGGTCTTGCCCTGATTGGCTTGTGGGCTTCTAGTGTAACAAGAGGAACAGGGTAGGGAAAGAATAGAAAGAAATAATTGAAGGACTTTGATCAGTGAAAGCAGTTTGAAGGAGTGAGCGGCTAGGGCACTGTGCTTAATAATACAACAGCTGCAAAACCTCTGTGCTACACTACAAAACCCGTCACATCCTTAAAGCTTGTAAAAGAGCGGGATCTTGACATAGGGGCCACTTAATATGGTGGATTTGGTGATCTCTGTAATAGGGACACCCCTTTGCTTGGTTTTCCTTTCTTTGAGGGATATCTGGCTTTCACTGTGTTGTAGACCTATAACTGGGGCTCCACGGTTATTTTGCATAATCTTAAACACAAATAACAGTAGTCAAGTCTTATACCAGCCTTTCCTGCATCTTTATATTGGTGTTGTGGGGGGGGGGGGGGAATAATCCCATTACAATTTTGCAACGTGTGTTTTATAATAGAGAAAGGTCTGTTCTGAAACCGCATTAAACGTAAATAACACAATAGGCAGAAGCCTTATTAGCATCAATACTGCATTATGCCCAGAGTAAATTGTCAATAGCAGTATTCACTGTGTTTGAAGAAAACATTTAATTGCATCTATGTCTTTGTTACAGAAAATACACTTGCAATTTTGCTATAACTTTGATTTTTCATTTAGGAAAACTGTGAGTTTACTTAAGACTAGTAATAAAATGTCTGAAACACGGAAGGGTTCAAAATAAAAGACCTAGGCCTTGTCCTCCCAGGCAAAGAATGTGGGTAGTAGCAGCACTAGCTCTCCAGCCAAAATAGTAGTAGTAGTAGACTACAGTTCTCACTGGCTTCGTAAAAGTGCAACTGCAACATTATCATTGAGGAGAAAGAGGATGACATTCCTCCTGCTTTTCCTCCTTGCATCCTCAGAGAAGCCTTTCAGTGATGTCCTCTTTGTCTTCACTACCTCCTTTTTTTTTCTAAGAAGAGGCAACAAAACCCTACCATTAACTACTGCAGTCAAGAGAGTCTCACTGTTGATGACATGTGCCAGAGCAGTCAACATTTGGACTGCCATGAGGGGGAGTTTCATGGGGAGGTTGGGGACCCCATGCATAGCTGTGTTTGTGGTAGTGCTGATAGTGGCTGGGATGGTGAAGACTATGATGATGATGACTGTGTGTTGGACAGGACTTGGGAGCTTAATCAGTGCTAAGGAGGAGAAAATGTAAGAGGAGAACAGTGGTGGCCATGGAGGCAATAAAGGTTGGAGGCAATGTAAGGTAAAAACCTCCAAAGAACCAGCATGGCAAGATCTGCTTCTATCGTGGTCAGCTTGGGAATGTCACTGATACTGTGGGCTCAGGCTCAAAACATGCCAGACCTAGGCCAAGTTTGACTGCTTCTAGTACTGTACGTTTTTCCTCCACAAGACCAGTACACAAAACCTGGTCTTTTTTGTGGTGTTCCAAGCAGTACATTATCCCTGTAATCATCATCAGCTACTTCTTCCCCTGCTCAGACTCCTTCTCCACCTTGTCCTCTGCTCCATCTTTAGACATCCATAATGGAATGTGTGGCTATGAGAAAACTATTCTCAACTAGAAATTGGCTTATGTGCAAGCTGAACTCCCACCTGGACAAGTTGTTCGTGGTTCAGTTTCTTACTTAGTTCCGGTAAATATGGTGCATTTCCGCGCGCTTGGCTCATTTTTCTGGGGTGTGGCCCGGGACATGGACTGGGACTCTTGGCCAGGCAAGTAAGAGTCCCGCTGCTATAGGGAAAATTTGACATGTTGGTTTGCAGATATGGCGCATGTCTGCATCTTTGCCTAAATTTATTTTTTTCTCTGATGTGCCCCGGATGGTGGGCTGGGTCTCTTGGCCAAGCAAGTAAGGCATTGCTTCTATATAGAAAATTTTACTCAATCCCACAATCGATTCAAGATTTCTCCTGTGCAGCCACCATACTCTGGAACTCTTAACCACAACATATGAGATGGTCACCTAACATGGAAACCGTCAAAAGAAATCTGAAAACCTACCTCTTCAGACAAGCCTACAACCTACAGTACCCCTGTTTCCATTATTCCACCATGACCAGCTTTACCCTCACCTACTGTATCTATCTCCCATCCCTTGTAGATTGTAAGCCCTTGCGGGCAACGCCTTCTCTCCTTCTGTACCAGTTTTTAATTTGTCTCGTTAATGTTTATTGTTTATTGTACTTGTTTTTTGTTATGTATACCCCTAATCATATGTACAGCACCATAGAATGAATGCTGCTTTAATAATAACAATAATAATAAAATGTGGCACACTTTCATGCCTTCCTCTAAATTTTAGTTTTCTGTGGCCCAGGCAGTGTGCTGGGACTCCTGGCATGTGCATGTCATATGGACAAGCATTCTGACCCTATTAAAGCAACAAGCCACAATTTTTTCCCCCCCATAACTGTGTGTGTTTGTGAACATAATCTGCCCACGAGAAGGGACAATTTTTGGAAGCTTTAGAGTATTAAAAAAAAAAACATAACACATGCGACGGCACATTGAGGTTTTTAATACACTAGAAGGCGTTATATACCAGTTTTCAAGGCACTAGGAGCAGCTGTGGTTTGGGTACAATCGATTTGGGTCCTAACCAAACTTTTTAAAAAATTTGGTGGACCGGAAATGAACCGAATCTTAAGGTTTGCTCATCTTTAGACTGTAACTATGATCAGTTATCTCTTGATTACCCTAAATGATAAATGGTGTTATGTCAAGTAGAGAGTGACCTCAAGTAGATCGTCATATGTCGTCATTTTGATTTTGAAACCGTAATTTAGGTCTTTCTCTCATGTACCTTGATTTACTGTTATTTCTGAGGCTGATTGCCCAGAGGACTGTCATGTGTGCCTTGTATTCCCTGGTTGTTTCATTTTGAGATGAATGAGGAATGCTGGCCACCCACCCGATTAGTGTTCACGCTTATTAATTTTTGTTTTGGCAACTTTTTCTATTATAATAGTTATCAGTTATTGGCTGATGAAGATCTTCTGACCAGCTATGCGAGTACTGTACTTATGTTGCTTGGGAACTAGGAAGATGGAAATACGTGCCACTGGGGACACTGGTAGTCATTATACTGTATGAGGTAGGCACTGGAAGACATATAATATATGGGGGGGGGGCCTCAGGGGGTCATTATACTGTATGAAAAGGCACAAGGGGTCATTATACTCTGAGGTGGTCATTATACTGTATGGGGGACACTGGGGGTCATTATACTGTGTGGGGGTCCTAGGGTTGGTCAATATCAAAAATATTCAGACGATAACGATATTAAGAAATTTATCGCAATAACGATATATATCGCGATAAATACCCATTTAGAAGAAAAAACACTTGGGGCCACAAGGAGACGTTATACTGTATGGGGGCAGCCACAAGGAGACATTATACTGTATGAGAGCCACAAGGAAATGTTATACTGTATGGGGGCAGCCTCAGGAGATGTTATACTGTATGGGACAGCCACAGGAGATGTTATACTGTATGGGGGCAGCCAAGGAGACATTATACTGTATGGGGGCCACAAGGAGACGTTATACTGTATGGAGGCCACAAGGAGACATTATACTGTATGGGGGCAACCACAAGGAGACGTTATACTGTATGGGGGCCACAAAGCGACGTTATACTGTATGGGGGCAGCTACAAGGAGATTTTATACTGTATGGGGGCCACAAGGAGACGTTATACTGTATGGGGGCCACAAGGAGACTTTATATTGTATGGGGGCAGCCATAAGGAGACGTTATACTGGATGGGGCAGCCACAAGGAAACATTATACTGTATGGGATGGCCAGCCACTGTATGGAGGCAGCCACAAGAAGACATTACACTGTGTGGGGTGATGTGTGGTAGTGTTGGGACGCCTCTTACAATCCACGTAACTGGGGTAAGATCCTATTAGGGTAGTTCATGGAGGAATTCTCCTTTGGTTAATTTTAAAGAAGAGGACAGAGCTCCACATGGGCTAGAAGTGACAACTGGTATGGGGGGAGGGGTCATTCTGTGGTGCTGTCACTCCCCACCCCCAAAATAGCAGTACATGAGGAAACTGACTTCAAATCTGAAGGATTCCTACCCCTATAAATCACCCCCATGGACAGTGACTGCAATAATTACCTGAAGGAGTAATGAAACAACCAGAGGTTATGTTAGCAGTCATGTTTGTACAAAGTCTTGGTAATTTTGCAGCTGATGGCAGCAGGATCACTTGTTCTAGTCATATGTCACTCAAACTACTGTATTGACAATAGTCAGTGGCGGCAGAGCACAGCAAGACCAGAGGTGGCGGCGCAGAGCAAGACGAAGCACCAGGCTTGCGCGGCAGTTTATGACAGGTTTACATAAAGTTTAATGTAAAAAAAAAAAAAAAGCCTGCTAGCCCCCTCCCTCCAGTGCACTTGCAGCCGTGTAAAGCCCTCCGCGCGCAAGTAGTAATGCAGGAGGCAGAAGCTAGTGACCCAGGAATGTAAGCCGGTGGCAGGAAGAGCACGTTTTAGAAGCGGTCAGCACACATGCGTCCGCACCTATTACGTCATTGAATACCGCGATTATTAGTAAACGGTGATATCGCCATATCGCCGTTTTGTAATATCGCAGTATATCGTGGATACCGATATATCGCTCAACCCTAGGGGGTCCTCATGCAATGTAATGACCCCCGGTGGCCCCCTCAGACAGAATAATGATCCATTGTGGCAATCTCACATACCTATTTGACTCTGTACATAAGGTTAAAACTGGCTTAGTCCTGAAGGGGTTAATAAAACCAGAAAACATATTTATGAGGTACCCCAGACCTAGGGGTATCTGAAAATGGTTTATTATGTAATATTATGTTCTATGTTTTACCTGCTGCGTGCTTCAGCAATGATAAGATATGGCTTACATTAGGAATTGAACTTACCATCCCATTCCTCCCCTCTTGGTGGGAGTGGGATGGTCCTACTTCTTGCTAGGAGGGGGAGTTCTACAGAGCTCCATTGTTAGATTGGCAAGCTGGATTGAGGGAGCATGTCCATCTGCTCCCACTCCAAGGGCCTTTGGGACTAGAGATCCAGCTCATTTGTGAGAACCACTACTCCAGGGAAACTGCAGGTTCCAGAACATAGAAGTTCTGCAAGCTACAGTGTTTACAGTCAGCAGAGTGATCAGCACTACAGCTATACAGACTACACTGCAAGGTGAGGGGATAACAAGTGAAGACACCCATCACCACAGTTCAGGACAGGCACACTCATAAAGGATGTATTTCACAAGTGGACACCTATAGCCACAAGTGCCAGCTCATTGCTCTATTGTCTGCCATCACCATACCATCTGGGGATAGAAACATTGTACCTTGTACAGCTGGATGTACTGTAACTCATCTTTTGCACTCAGGAAAGAAATGCCTGATATGCCTGATCCTTTCACACCACCTTTTCACTGCACCGAACACCAGGGAACAAAGGCACCACAACACAAAATCTCATCAGAGCCACTACCACTACTATTCTCTGCACTGGCTCCTCATGGCTTGCTGCATTTATTTTTGTAGAAACAAATAATGATGCGATTAAAACAATGAAAGCAAACACAGCACAATTTCCAAATATTAAATTAAAAATAAATTAGTTTCTGTGCTACCGTGCTTCTTTTCTAGAAATAGATGAGAAGGGTGAAGCTTTATGGGAGCAGGGAAACATTAAAATATCATTCACAATAAACAATAAAAATACACCAAAGTCAAATACTATGGCAAATACTTTACTGAATTTAACCTATACAAAGATACTTTAGTACCAACACCAGTACCTGAAGTACTCACATGTCTGGGGTATGGAATGAGTGGTAAGAACCTCTTGAGATTCACTCAATTTGTACTTGTTAGTCTGCCTGCCCATCCCTATTTTTGTATAAGACAATCTGCAGTAGAAGCAATCATAAGAATTCCAACATGATGAAATAGAGCTTAATTTGCTTAAGTGGAAATGCAAATGATGTTCAAATGCAAATGTTGTCATTTTGACTTCCTTGTTAGAACATAAATTACTTTTTCTAAAGTCACCTTGATTGTCCTCCATAATTTTTAACTTTTTTTACTTAAAAAATTACTTTCAGGTATTGACAAATCCTTCCTACTTATAGAATGCTATTAGGGGGTCATTTATGAAAATGAAATACGCCTATATAAGGCATATTTCAGGTGCACTTTCCCTGCTCATGCAAGGTCGAAATAAGTGGGCGTGGTATGGGAAGGGAATCGGCCTGGCCGGCAGGCCCGTCTCTTTTACGGCAGCTGATGGAAGCGGCAGCTGATCCTTCAAAGTCACAAAGAGGCTGGCGACTCTACATAACTTCGGTGTATGGCCAGCTTAGGGGTTTAATAAGACCGGCACCTAAAATGCCGGTCTTAATAAATGTGCCTCTTAATTTTTACATTTTTATGCATAGTCTTTACCAAAAGAAAAAAATGTTTCCTCCTTTTCTTAATCCTTTTGACACTCGCAGGAAAACATCCATACTGTATTCACATCAATTGCTAGTGATTAGAGATGAGCGAGTAGTGAAATATTCGAAAGTTCGAAATTCGATTCGAATAGACCGCGAAATTCGACTATTCGACCGAATATCGAATCCCATTAAAGTCTATGGGAAAAAAATGCTCGCCACTTGGAAATCTCAATTCGACCACTTGGAGGTCACCAAGTCCACCCTGAAACCTCAGAAAAGGATGCCAACACTGCTGGAATGCAACTGGGACAGCAGGGGAAGCATGTCTGGGTGCATATAACGCGCCCAAGTCGCACTATTACGCCACTATCATAGCCTCTCAACAATACACTCCAAAGACAATGTAACCTCTCTGTAAAGTGAGACCATACAAGGAAACCTTCTTTCCTCTACATTGCCATGGACCCCAAGCCAAACTAGGCAAAAAAGAAGATAAAATTCTGCACCCCTTAAAATCACGTTGCCTATGACAACCACAGATGGCATAGGCAAAGGGGAAAGCAAATAGACCCCACCCCTAATTGTCATTGTGTGTGTGTGTGAGATGTGGTCAGACATGTCTTCTTTAAAATGTAAAAACAACTCAAACACATGCAGAAGCCTTAAAATGCCCAAATTGTTGGCGCTTGAGATGTCAGTGACCCGACCTGGCCCAGTGTCATGTCTAGCAGGTAAAGCAGTGGGGATGTTGAGGGATGCGTAGGACCGCAAAAGGCAGGAAGAGGCCGTGGGCTGGCCAGAGGCTCATGGAGAAGGCAGGCTAGAGCCCGCAGGGCCGCATCTCTTCCCTATAACAGGCCCCCACACAAAGCTCTCCCATCGAGGGCTCTTAGGTCCTTGTTGTGAAAATATTTTAATGAGTGCACAAAGTTAGCTTGAGGTGAGCCCTCGAAAAAATTATATGGAGGCCCAAGAGGTGAGACCTCTTAAAAATTGTATTAAGGCCCAAGAGGTGAGCCATAATAAAAATTGTTTGTAGGCCCAAGAGGTGAGACGTCTTAAAAATTGTGTGGAGGCTAAAGAGGTGAGACCTCTTAAAATTATGTGGAGGCCCAAGAGGTGAGACCTCTTAAAATTATGTGGAGGCCCAAGAGGTGAGACCTCTTAAAAAATTATGTGGAGGCCCAAGAGGTGATACCTCTTAAAAATTATGTGGAGGCCCAAGAGGTGAGACCTCTTAAAAATTATGCGGAGGCCCAAGAGGTGAGACCTCTTAAAAATTATGTGGAGGCCCAAGAGGTGAGACCTCTTAAAAATTTTGTGGAGGCCCAAGAGGTGAGACCTCTTAAAAATTATGTGGAGGCCAAGAGGTGAGACCTCTTAAAAATTATGTGGAGGCCCAAGAGGTGAGACCTCTTAAAAATTATGTGGAGGCCCAAGAGGTGTACCTCTTAAAAAATTATGTGGAGGCCCAAGAGGTGAGACCTCTTTAAAAATTATGCGGAGGCCCAAGAGGTGAGACTCTTAAAAATTATGTGGCGGCCCAAGAGGTGAGACCTCTTAAAAATTATGTGGAGGCCCAAGAGGTGAGACCTCTTAAAAATTATGTGGAGGCCCAAGAGGTGAGACCTCTTAAAAATTATGTGGAGGCCCAAGAGGTGAGACCTCTTAAAAATTATGTGGAGGCCCAAGAGGTGAGACCTCTTAAAAATTATGTGGAGGCCCAAGAGGTGAGACCTCTTAAAAATTATGTGGAGGCCCAAGAGGTGAGACCTCTTAAAATTATGTGGAGGCCCAAGAGGTGAGACCTCTTAAAAATTATGTGGAGGCCCAAGAGGTGAGACCTCTTAAAAATTTTGTGGAGGCCCAAGAGGTGAGACCTCTTAAAAATTATGTGGAGGCCCAAGAGGTGAGACCTCTTAAAATTATGTGGAGGCCCAAGAGGTGAGACCTCTTAAAAATTATGTGGAGGCCCAAGAGGTGAGACCTCTTAAAAATTTTGTGGAGGCCCAAGAGGTGAGACCTCTTAAAAATTATGTGGAGGCCCAAGAGGTGAGACCTCTTAAAAATTATGTGGAGGCCCAAGAGGTGAGACCTCTTAAAAATTTTGTGGAGGCCCAAGAGGTGAGACCTCTTAAAAATTATGTGGAGGCCCAAGAGGTGAGACCTCGATAAAATTATGTGGAGGCCCAAGAGGTGAGACCTCGATAAAATTATGTGGAGGCCCAAGAGGTGAGACCTCTTAAAAATTATGTGGCGGCCCAAGAGGTGAGACCTCTTAAAAATTTTGTGGAGGCCCAAGAGGTGAGCCATAAATATATAAATTTTTTTATTTACGGAGCAATTCTACGGCGGTTAAGGAGGAGGAGGAGGTGGAGGTGGAGGAGGAAATGGCACTTCATACAGATGGCACTTCACTTTTGGCTGCTTTCCACTGTTGGAGAAGCAAAGTCCGGGTCAATCCACTTGCTGTTCATTTTGATTAGCGTCAGCCTGTCGGCACTGTCGGTTGACAGGCGGCTGCGCTTATCGGTTATAATGCCCCCGGCTGCGCTGAACACCCTTTCTGATAGCACGCTGGCGGCAGGGCAGGCAAGCACCTCCAAGGCGTACAGGGACAGTTCCAGCCACGTGTCCAACTTGGCGACCCAGTAAGTGTAGGACGCCGAGGGATCGGGGAGGAAAGGGGTACGGTCTGCCAGGTACTCCCGCAACATCCGCCGATACTTGTCCCTCCTGCTGATAGCGGGCCCCGCAGTGATGGAAGTTGCACGAGGGGGTGCCATGAACGTGTCCCACACCTTGGAGAGTGTTCCCCTGGTGGCTGTGGGCCTGATCGATGTTGAGGGACTCTGGGAGACCCTCTCCTCTCTGCCGCCAGCGATGGTGGGTGGGAAAATCTCCATCATGTTCTGCACGAGTTCCCTCTGGTATTCCAGCAATCGATTCGTCCTCTCCTCTACCGGAATAAAAGAGGAGACGTTATCTTTATACCGGGGTCCAGGATTGCGAAGACCCAGTACAGTTTGTTCTCCACTATCCGGACAACACGTGTGTCCCGGGAAAAGCAGCCCAGCATGAAGTCAGCCATGTGTGCCAGACTCTGAATAGGCATGACCTCACTGCCCCCACCAGAAGGATCACTTGCCATTTCCTCCTCTTCCTCTTCCGCCTCCTCTCCGCCCCATCCGCGCTGAACCAATGGGACGCACACAGCCTGACTGCTACCCTCGCCGCCAGCATCCTCCTCCTCTTCCACAGCCACCTCCACGTCATCCTCCTCCTCCTCCTCCTCCTCCTGCAACTGCCACCGTGAAGCAGACAAAAGTGTGGTCTGACTGTGTAGCTCCGTTGCGTCTCCTCCTACCCCCGTCTCCTCTGCGTGCAATGCGTTCTCCCTTATTGCGATGAGTGATTCTTTAAGGACGCATAGGAGCGGGATGGTTACGCTCACTATAGCGTCCTCGCTGCTGACCTTCTTGGTGGACTCCTCAAAGATACGCAGTACATCGCATATGTCTGCCATCCATGGCCACTCGTGGTTGGCAAACTGAGGGAGCTGAGTTGGAGGCACGCGTGGATTCATAATCTGGTACTCCATCAATGCTCTCTGCTGCTCACACACCCTGGCCAACATGGAATAGGTGGAATTCCAGTGAGTCGGCAGGTCGCACAACAGCCGATGTTCAGGCAAATGGAGGCGTTGCTGGAGTTTTTTTAAGCTAGCAGCAGCTACAGTTGACTTCCGAAAGTGAGCGCACAAGCGCCGCACTTTCACCAGTAGCTCTGCCAGGTTGGGGTAAGTCTTTAGAAATTTTTGGACTACCAGATTAAAAACGTGGGCCAGGCATGGTACGTGATTGAGTTCGGCAAGCTCCAGAGCCGCCACCAGGTTATGGCCGTTATCGCACACGACCATGCCTGGTCCTAGCTGCAGCGGCGACAGCCACATCTCCGTCTGCTGCAATATGGCGTCCCTCACCTCTGGGGCGCTGTGCTTCCTGTCGCCCAAGCTGATGAGCTTAAGCACCGCCTGCTGACGTCTCCCCGCGCCAGTGCTGCAACGCTTCCAGCTAGCGGCTGAGGGTGATGTTAAGGCAGAGGAGGAGGAGGAGGAGGGGGGATTATCAGAACCCATGCTGGCAATCTTGGGCGGGGGTGGTAGGTAGGCCGTCTCTGTTTGCGACCCCGTCCCCGCTTCCACTACATTCACCCAGTGTGCCGTCAAAGAGATGTATCGTCCCTGGCCGCAAGTGCTTGTCCACGAGTCGGTGGTCAAGTGGACCTTTGCGCTGACTGCGTACCTCAGGGCCCGCCTGATGTTACGCGACACGTGCTGGTGCAGGGCGGGGACGGCACTCCGGGAAAAGTAGTGGCGGCTGGGGACGGAATAGCGAGGTGCGGCAGCCGCCATCAGGTCGCGGAAGGCCTGCGTCTCCACAAGCCTAAAC
>ONZH01030270.1:0-15462 GCA_900303285.1 Rhinella marina
GCAGGAGCAGGCGAAGCACATAAAAATTTATCGTGGCCCTGTATGGCTGTGACTACAGAGTGACCGAGTTACAGTGCAGGAGCAGGCGAAGCACATAAAAATTTATCGTGGCCCTGTATGGCTGTGACTACAGAGTGACCGAGTTACAGTGCAGGAGCAGGCGAAGCACATAAAAATTTAGCGTGGCCCTGTATGGCTGTGACTACAGAGTGACCGAGTTACAGTGCAGGAGCAGGCGAAGCACATAAAAATTTATCGTGGCCCTGTATGGCTGTGACTACAGAGTGACCGAGTTACAGTGCAGGAGCAGGCGAAGCACATAAAAATTTTATCGTGGCCCTGTATGGCTGTGACTACAGAGTGACCGAGTTACAGTGCAGGAGCAGGCGAAGCACATAAAAATTTATCGTGACCCTGTATGGCTGTGACTACAGAGTGACCGAGTTACAGTGCAGGAGCAGGCGAAGCACATAAAAAATTTATCGTGGCCCTGTATGGCTGTGACTACAGAGTGACCGAGTTACAGTGCAGGAGCAGGCGAAGCACATAAAAATTTATCGTGACCCTGTATGGCTGTGACTACAGAGTGACCGAGTTACAGTGCAGGAGCAGGCGAAGCACATAAAAATTTATCAGTGGCCCTGTATGGCTGTGACTACAGAGTGACCGAGTTACAGTGCAGGAGCAGGCGAAGCCACATAAAAATTTATCGTGGGCCCTGTATGGCTGTGACTACAGAGTGACCGAGTTACAGTGCAGGAGCAGGCGAAGCACATAAAAATTTACGTGGCCCTGTATGGCTGTGACTCAGGTGACCAGTTAGTCAACAGGGAGCTAAAAATTTATGTGGCCTGTATGGCTGTACTCATGGACCTGTTCACCATACGGAAAGCTAAATTTATGTGCTTTTGCCTGCTCCTGCACTGTAACTCGGTCACTCTGTAGTCACAGCCATACTGGGTCAAGTAAATTTTTATGTGCTTCGCCTGCTCCTGCAGCTGTAACTCGGTCACTCTGTAGTCACAGCCATACAGGGTCACGCTAAATTTTTATGTGCTTCGCCTGCTCCTGCACTGTAACTCGGTCACTCTGTAGTCACAGCCATACAGGGCCTCAATAAATTTTTATGTGCTTCGCCTGCTCCTGCACTGTAACTCGGTCACTCTGTAGTCACAGCCATACAGGGCCACGATAAATTTTTATGTGCTTCGCCTGCTCCTGCACTGTAACTCGGTCACTCTGTAGTCACAGCCATACAGGGTCACGCTAAATTTTTATGTGCTTCGCCTGCTCCTGCACTGTAACTCGGTCACTCTGTAGTCACAGCCATACAGGGCCTCGATAAATTTTTATGTGCTTCGCCTGCTCCTGCACTGTAACTCGGTCACTCTGTAGTCACAGCCATACAGGGTCACGCTAAATTTTTATGTGCTTCGCCTGCTCCTGCACTGTAACTCGGTCACTCTGTAGTCACAGCCATACAGGGCCTCGATAAATTTTTATGTGCGCTTCGCCCTTTTCACTCTGCCACTGTAACTCTGGTCACTCTAGTCAAAAGCATAGTCATGTGCTTAGCCAGTACCACTCTGTAGGCCATTATAGGCCACGATAAATTTTATGTGCTTCGACTTGCTGCACTGCTCTCTGCACTCTGTAATAGCCATCGATAAATTTTATGTGCTTTGCCTGCTCCTGCATGTATAGTCACAGAAACCACTACAGGGCCATGCTAAATTTTATATGTGCTTCGCCTGCTCCTGCACTGTAACTCGGTCACTCTGTAGTCACAGCCATACAGGGTCACGCTAAATTTTTATGTGCTTCGCCTTCTCCTGCACTGTAACTCGGTGACTCTGTAGTCACAGCCATACAGAGCCTCGATAAATTTTTATGTGCTTCGCCTGCTCCTGCACCTTTAGACTCGGGTCACTTTGTAGTCACAGCCATACAGGGCCTCGATAAATTTTTATGTGCTTCGCCTACTCCTGCACTGTAACTCGGTCACCCTGTAGTCACAGCCATACAGGGCCACCATAAATTTTTATGTGCTTTGCCTGCTCCTGCAGTGTAACTCGGTCACTCTGTAGTCACAGCCATATAGGGCCAGGATAAATTTTTATGGTCTGCGTGAGCACAATTGCCTTGATGGTCACCACCAGGCTGTTGCCGGAGAATTTGGGGTAATGGTGGGATTAGGCTGCCTCAGAGGCATCCATGCATGCTGCCCCTGCTGTTTCCTGTCCATTTCCGTGGTGTTTCCATCATTTTCTGAGGTTTCCAGGTTTTCACCCAGCCTTCCCTAGGCACAGCCTTGGTCCCCTGTAAAAAATGCTCGAGTCTCCCATTGACTTCAATGGGTTCGTTAGTCGAAACGAGCACCCGAGCATCGGGAAAAATTTGAATCGAATAACGAGCACCCGAGCATTTTAGTGCTCGCTAATATGTTTGATATATTGTGAGTCTTTTCTCTTTTTTCCATGTGCATAATATTTGAATTTAGAATATTGGTAAGCTTTGGCACATTTGAGGTTCAGATGTTCCTTTAATTGCTGTCGGAGAGATAAGAGGTCATTAAGTACACTACCGACTATAGACTTCTTTTGTTGTTTTTCCAATAAAGAAATTTGGGCAAGGAGTGAATTAAGAGTTTTTTGTCTATTCCTTTTGACCCTAGAGCCCAAAGAAATAAGTTCACCTCTAATATATGCCTTGTGCGCCTCTCATACTATAGTATCTGATGCGTCATCAGGGTTATTATCTTGGAAATAGAGAGATCATTGGTGAGCTATATCGGAGAGATTTATTTCATTATCTAATAAGGTTTCATTCAATCTGCATTGCCAGACTCTGGCTGGAATGTCCCTGAATGATATCGTTGTGGTCAACCACCACCTTAAAAAATATATCCATGGGGGTTCCATCTTTTCTTGGAGGGGAGTCTTAAATCCGTAAATGGACGCTCCCCCAACCCCCTTTCACCCTATTCTAACATGCCTGCTAGGAGGTGGACATCTGACAATTCATCCCTACATCCCTTTTTTGGCAGTGATATGTGTATTTAGCTTAGTGGGCGTATACCTACCTTTACCTTTTGCAGTGATTTGTTTGCTATCTTTTATCTACATACTCGGGATGGCAGGTTTTTTGGCAAGTGGAATTATCACAGAGAAATGGGACACTGAAGCTAAATTAGTATTTTCAGAGGGTCAGCTGCCCACCACCACACATGTGCTTAGTATCTCTGGTGCTTTCAAACAACTTACTAATACAAATAAGGATCACGTAAGGGGGTGGTGGGAGATCCAGACCCTGGATACCTATATTAACAGTAAGATTGTACCCAGGGGTCTGAGGATTCCTCTCATGCCATTCTCCCGTGTTAGATCACCAGAGTTTATACAAAAGTGGGAACGTAAATCCATCAAGTCCTCACTTCGGCTTATGCAGCTGTTGCTTGAGGAGGAACGGGCTCTACATAAGAAAACGATTGATGTATTGCAGGAACAAATTGGGATTGCTAGGGGTTTTGCTGACCACTCTGAGTACACACGGAAAGAACATATCTTACAGCAAACCATTGATCTCTTCACGTCACAATTGAAGGAGCGGAAGCATGCACAATTTTTCAGGGATACAGCCGACTTCAAAGAAGGTCGTATCTTTGATTTCAGTACTAAGCCCAGCAAAGTTCTGGAAACAGAGATGGAACCTTCATCCTCAGAGGGGGAGGGTGAAACCGATAGACCTACCTTACCACCACCTCAGTTCCCCATTTTTGCCTCGCAGAGGGGTAGAGCTAGAGGAAGAGGGGGCAGATCAGGACGGTCTGGTAGGAGGGGTGGTTTTTTAGCAAAGAATCCCTCCATACCAGGATACAGCCTGAAGGACAGAAAGACCCAATAAATTCCAGCCCCCCCTCCGATGCCATGAGGGTGATTAATCTTTCACATAGAATATTATCGCCTACTGATATAACCTTTCTAAGTAGGGGGCTATCATTTGTCCCCACCCATGCTTTTAACATATTCAAATGGGTAAAGGATAGAGATGAGCGGGCACTAAAATGCTCGGGTGCTCGTTATTCAAGACAAACTTTTCCCGATGCTCGGGTGCTCGTTTCGATTAACGAACCCCATTGAAGTCAATGGGAGACTCGAGCATTTTTTGCAGGGGACCAAGGCTCTGCCTAGGGAAGGCTGGGTGAAAACCTGGAAACATCAGAAAATGATGGAAACACCACGGAAATGGACAGGAAACAGCAGGGGCAGCATGCATGGATGCCTCTGAGGCTGCCTAATCCCACCATTAACCCAAATTCTCAGGCAACAGCCTGGTGGTTACCCTCATGGCAATTGTGCTCACCCAGACCAAGAAAGGCAAGGCACATACCCATCACATGTTAGGGAAGCACCCAACTAGGTGCAAAGAAAAATTGTTTAGAGAGAGGGCCTGTAGGTGGACCTCCGGAAAAATTGTTTGGAGAGAGGGCCTGTAGGTGGACCTCCGGAAAAATTGTTTGGAGAGAGGGCCTGTAGGTGGACCTCCGGAAAAATTGTTTACAGAGAGGGCCTGTAAGTGGACCTCCGGAAAAATTGTGGCAAAAGAGTGCCAGTTGGACCCCCGTGTGTATGGTTTGTGGCACGGCGGTCTGCACTGGTCCTTTGTGGATGGCGCAACTGGTGCACGTCCGACATATCTGCTCCACCGTCTCACTCAGTTGTGGGCTGTAGAAATAACCCCGGATCAGAGCCTCCGTCTTCATGGCACAGAAGTGTCCTCCTACCTCATGTAGGGTCCGGCAGACTGACTCTACTTCTTTAGCCGGCAACACCAATTACCACACGACTCGCTGCTCTTTCGCTATCCAGAGCCGGCGATAAAAGACATCACCACGAAGGGCCAGCCGCTCCTGTTGCCTTGCAATTTGACATCCCCTCCGTGTCAGCTGAGCACGTTCGGGCCCTGTAGGCCGCCGCTTCGCCTGAAGCCATCCATACAACCTCTGTACGTCCTGGTCAGACCTCTGTTTCTCGAGGCGACTGTACAGTTCACCCACTTTGGGCCCTTTGTTTCTGGTCTCCAATTGTGTGACCCTGCTTACCACCCGCAGTGGTGGGATTTCCACCTCTTCTACTTCCTCATCTTGATCTCCGATGGGGTCAGTAGTTGGGTTCCGGGATAAGGCATTCGCATTGCTGTTGTTGCGCCCAGGCTTGTAGCGAATTATATAATTGAATCGGGCAAGGCGTGCCACCCAGCGCTGTTCTAGTGCACCCAGTTTGGCGTTGTGCAGGTACGCAAGTGGGTTATTGTCAGTATAGATCTCTATTCGGCTACCCGTCAGGTATTCTGCGAATCTCTCCGTAACGGCCCAGACTACCACTAGGAGTTCAAGTCGGAAGGAGCTATAATTCAGGGGGTTCCGCTCGGCGGCCCTCAGACTCCGGCTACCATACGCCATCACTCTCTCCACCCCATCTTTCTTCTGTGACAGCACCGCTCCCAAGCCTTGCAGGCTAGCATCGGTATAGAGTTGAAATGGCTGAGAATAGTCGGCAAATGCTAAGATGGGCGCAGTGGTTAATCGTTCCTTCAGCTGCTGGAAAGCATGTTCTTGAGTCTGGCCCCATCGGTTGGCCACCGATGTACTCTGCTTTCCCCGTCGTTCTGCCGGCTGCCCTCTTAACAGTTCATGGAGTGGTCCGGCAATCTTAGCAAAGTCTTGGATGTATCGGTGGTAGTACCCTACCAGCCCCAAGAAGGCTTTCACCTCGGTGGACGTGCTGGGTGGTGGCCAGTCCACGACGGCTTGGATCTTGCTAGGGTCAGGTGCCACTCCCTCCGGGCTGACTACATGTCCCAAGTAATTTATCTTCTGTCTCGCAATCCGACACTTGGCCGTTTTAGTTTCAGCCCGAACTTTGTCAGCTGGCTCAGTACGGACTCCAGGTGACCCAGGTGTTCTTGAAAGGTGCTGGAGTACACTATGATGTCATCTAGGTAAATCATAATGGACTCGAAGTTCATGTCTCCTAGGCAGTGTTCCATCAGCTGTTGAAACGTACTTGTTATTCAACCCGAATGGCATCCGGTTACACTCGAATAGCCCCATCGGGGTAATAAATGCCGTCTTTTCTTTGTCTTCCTCTCGAACAGGAACTTGCCAGTACCCACTGGCTAGATCGAGGGTTGTGAAATACTGAGCCTGACGGAGTGCTGTGAGCGACTCTTCTACTCTTGGGAGGGGATAAGCGTCCCTATGTGTGCATGCATTCAGCCGGCGGTAATCAATACAGAACCGCAGAGTGCCATCCTTCTTCCGCACTAGCACAATTGGTGCAGCCCATGGGCTCACACTTTCTCGGATCACTTGGCCCTCTAACATCTTCTGGATCAGGTCTTTGACCTCCTGGTACAATGCAGGCGGTATGCTCCTATATCTTTCCCGCACCGGGACTGCATCCCCCGTGTGGATGGCATGTTCGATAGCATCGGTGCAGCCGTAGTCCTCTTCGTGGGAAGCAAAGGTGGTCAGGTAGCATTGTAGGAGCGCCCGTAGTGCTTGTTCAGATTCCGGGTCTGGGGCCACTCCCTGCAACTGTAGTTGTTGTCAGAGCCAGGTCAGTGTCCCTCTGGCCCCTACTGTCTCTTCAGGTACTGGCTTGTTGATCGGGTCGTGAGATTCTGACTCTGTTACATCTTGTGGTCATACAACATGTACTGCTGCTAGAGCTGTGGCGCGAGGGATGACGGTCACCACATCATCCAAATTCATCAGCCGTATGGTGGCTCAACTCGGCACACGGTCCTTCCCACCATCCAGTTAACGGACGAAGAGGAGTTGCTAAGTGGTTCCACTAGTACAGTGGCATTCTTCAACCGCAGATGGGTCTTCACCTCCAACGGTAGTGTTATCTCTTGTCTAGGGGGAAGCCGAAAGGGGTTTCCTCGAGGTGACCTGATGGTGAACACTTGTCCTTTCTCTTGGGTTACTCTTTCATTTTGTCGGCAGATTCGTTGCAATTGCTGAAGGGACTGCTGCACTCGGGTGCTCTCGCCGCCACTCTCCCAGGAGCCCATCTAATTCTCGCAATACGTTCATGCCGATGATTACTGGAACACAGCTGGGCACGACCAGCACGGCTTGTTTCGGGAATAGTTTATCGAACAGTTCAACATCTAACCAGGTCATACCAGCTACTGGGATGGGGAGGTTTTTGGCGGCCGTCAAGGTGGGCCAAGGGTTCTCCAACTCTCCGAACCCACAAAGTCTCTCTCATACACTTCTTTTGCCATTGTCGTGACTTCGGAACCCGTGTCTAACAAGCAGCTCACGTCTATTCCTTTTATCCTAGCTGGTAAGATGGGCGATCTTCCTGCGATACGGTGGTAGGGATCATTTGGTCCTATGGAATTGGAAGTTCCCGCCGCTTGGCCCACAGCCTCGGGTGTTTTTAGCTTAAAGGTGGCTGTTCCATCCTATGGGTCCGGCAGTCTCTCGCCTGATGTCCCGTTCGCCCACATTCCTAACACCGACGGGTTTCTGCCGGCTCAGCTCTTACCCAGCGGGGGCGGTCTTCCCGGTTGGAACCTGTCGCCTTTAAACGGTTGATCTCTTCCCTCATCTCCCGTATAGACTCTCTCACATCTCTGGCGAATTCTTGGAGGAACTCACTCTCCGGTGCAGGGCTTACCGGTGGGGGTGGCCCTCGTTCGGTAGAGTTCTGTACATTAACATGAGCACCATCGCCTTCATCCCGATGCCACTCTATGGCCTCTCGTACTACATCCGCTAAGGCAGCATCCGACTCCATCCGTACATAGTCTTTGAGTCTTCTTTTCAGTGCTCTATTCTTCAACCCAGAAATGTATTGGTCCCTCAGCACCTTGTCTGAGTCGGGAACAGCCGCGCAACCCTCTTGATCCTTCTGGCTCAGACGTTTCCACAACTGTTGGAGTCCAACTGAATACTGTTGGACGGACTCGTCCTCCCATTGACTACAGGTATAAAACTTCTTCCGTAAGTAACGGAGGTGGTGTCCCCGTATAGGGTTTCGAGTCGGGCGATGATATCTTCCAGGGTCGCTATTTGATTGGCTGGGAGTACTACCACTGCTTGACGGGCATCTCCTTCTAACAGGCTCAGCGCGAGATCCGCTTGGTGCAGGTGGGGGGTACTTGGTAGAGCTGGGCCGCTGCTCTTAGTCTCTCGGCCCAATCCGTCAGGGTCACACTCCTCCCGTCATATTTGGGCACATTTAACATCCAACAACAACCCAGACAAATGTCGCACAGAGATTTTTGTAATGCAGCTGTATCAGTGAGAGCAAAATACCTTTTTTAATTAAGTGACGTACAGAATGTGTCACCTGGACAGAAAATACGGATTGTGGTGAGTGGACAGCTGAACTGTGACACACAGAATGGTTCCACACAGCTGTATGAAATGGATTTGTATCACTGAGATAAAACAACAAAAAAACTTTTTTTTTATTTTTTTTATTTTAACGTGACGTGCAGAAACTATCAGAGAGCAAACTCAGCCCCTGCTGACTGTGGCTATTTTGACTGCAACCCAGACAAATGTCGCACAGAGATTTTTGTAATGCAGCTGTATCAGTGAGAGCAAAAGACCTTTTTTAATTAAGTGACGTACAGAATGTGTCACCTGGACAGAAAATACGGATTGTGGTTTGTATATAGGTGGATAAGTTAGAGCAAAATTACGTATGTTATTACGTACCGTGCAGTATGGAGCAATTACACTGAAACTATTAGATTAGGCAGACTTGGTCTGCTTAAGTGACGTCTAAAGTGACTTTGAGGGGCTTAAATAATAGAAACCTCCCATAAATGAACATATTTTAGAAACTACAGCCCCCAATGTAATCCAAACTGATTTTTACAAAGTTCGTTAACCCTTTAGATTTCCTACAAGAATTAAAACAGAAGGAAGGTGAAATTTAAAAATAAATATATTTTTTTGCAGATTTTCAATTTTTAATTCATTTTTCCTATAAGATAGCAAGGGTAAACCGCAAATCAAACCTGAATATTTATTTTCCTGATTCTGAAGTTTGCAGAAACACCTGTAAACTGCTCTGTGACCGGCAGTAATGTGAGGGTTAGATAGTACAAGCATTTGTGATGGCTTTGACAGCTTGTCAGAGTGATCAAAAGCCTGGAGGCCAGGAAAAAAGGTCTCAGGTTAAAGCTCCATGTTCTTGGCTGTCAGGAGGCAGCTGAGTCATGGAGCTTCAATGTACAGGTACTGCACACAGGGGGCAAAGCTCAAGGACGTTTTAAAACGTCCATTCAGAGACAGAGATCCACTACCAGGACGTTTATAGTCAATGGGCAGACTGGAAGTGGTTAAAGAGACCTCATCACCAAATTTTTTATTTGACTTTATTTGAATAAAATATATGTTTTAATGAAATAAAATCTGTAAATACAATTATTTTTAAAAAAATGAAAGTTTCCCATACTAACTGAACTGCGTATGGCCCCTGCTCATCATATAAACTGCCGACTCCTCTAGAGGAGTCGCCTCAAGACAGCTTCACAAAAAGCTCCTGGCATGCAGTGGGTGTGACGTCATTTCCTCTCCACACTGAATTGTACAGTGAAGATTAGAGCAGGTGCGCTGGATGAGTGAGATACAGAGCTGCTGGCAGTCTAATTTATCCACCCAGAGATCCTGCTCTGAGCTTCACTGTACAGTGCAGTGAACTGTTGCAGTTACCTTCACTTTCTTCCCCTGCACTGCCCTCAGGTACTCAGCAAGATCCAGCAGTGTGGGCAGAGCAGCAGACATCCTGTCTGTAGGAGAGGACAGAGCCTGACTGTGCAGATGCTGACACCCTCTGCATAATGATCCTCCCCCACCTCATGGCTGAAGATATCTCCTCCCTCCATTACAACTCATTAGTCCCTGCACCTAAGTGTAAGTTTGAAGAAAAGACTAATATATATTTGCTTCACATGTACAGTGGAGGAAATAAGTATTTGATCCCCCACTGACTTTTAAAGTTTTAATACTAAAAAATAAATGAAACATCTCATAATCTTAAGCCAGCTTTATTTTAACAGTGCCACATAGAATATCAAATTACATGAAATGAGAAATAAAAAATAATTTTCATTTCTTTGAGGGAAATAAGTATTTGATCCCCTAGGAAAACATCATTGGTGGCAAAACCCTTGTTGGCAAGCACAGCAGTCAGACGTTTCTTATAGTTTTTTATAAGGTTTGCACACACTTCAGGAGTAATTTTGGCCCACTCCTCTCCATATCCAATTATCTCCATATCCTTAAGGTTTTTAGGCATGCATTTGGAAACTCGAAGCTTCAGCTCTCTCCATAGATTTTCGATGGGATTGAGGTCAGGAGACTGGCTAGGCCATTCCATGACCTTGATATGCTTCTTATGGAGCCACTACTTTGTTTCCTTGGCTGTACGTTTTGGGTCGTTGTCGTGCTGAAAGACCCATCCACGACCCATTTTCAGTGCCCTGGCGGAGGCAAGGAGGTTGTCACCCAGGATTTTGCGATACATGGCCTCGTTCATCTTCCCCTCAATGCGGTGAAGTTGGCCTGTGCCCTTAGAAGAAAAACACCCCCAAAACATAATACTTCCACCACCATGCTTGACGGTGGGGATGGTATTCTTAGGGTCATATTCTGTATTTTTCTTCCTCCAAACACGTCGAGTTGAGTTGAGGCCAAAGAGCTCAATTTTGGTCTCATCTGACCACAGCACCTTCTCCTAGTCTCTCTCGGAGTCATTAATATGTTCATTAGCAAACTTGAGGCGGACCTGGACTTGAGCCTTCTTGAGCAGAGGAACCTTGCGTGCACTGCAGGATTTTAAACCATTACGTCTCAGTGTATTACCAATGGTTTTTTTGGAGACTGTGGTCCGAGCTGCCTTGAGATCATTACTCAGCAACTCCCGTGTAGTTCTTGGCTGATTTTTAGCCTTTCCCATGATCAATGAGACTCCACGAGGTGATATCTTGCATGGAGCTCCAGGCCTGGGTCGATTGACAGTAATGTTGTACTTCTTCCACTTCTGAATAATTGCACCAACAGTTGTCAACTTCTCATCCAGCTTCTTACTTATGGCTTTGTAGCCCATTCCAGCCTTGTGTAGGTCAACAATTTTGTCTGTGTGCCTGACATCTTTAGACAGCTCTTTAGTCTTGCCCATGGTGGAGATGTTGGAGTGTCACTGAGACTGTTGGCACGTGGCCTTTTATACAGGTGACAATTTGGGACAGGTGTCTCTCATCCAGGTAACAACTTCACTGTGATTAGGGTGTGTCAGTGGTCTGTGGGAGCCAACATTAGTCATGGTTTTACTAGGGGATCAAATACTTATTTCCCTCAAAGAAATGCAAATTATTTTTTATTTCTCATTTCATGTAATTTTCTCCGTTTTTCTTTTGATATTCTATGTGGCACTGTTAAAATAAAGCTGGCATAAAATTGAAAAAATTGAGACGTTTCATTTATTTTTTAGTATTAAAACTTTTAAAGTCAGTGGGGGATCAAATACTTATTTCCTCCACTGTATATGAGTGCCTGTGTGTATATTGTATATCTTCTGTATTAGTGTTAATGTACAACTGTGTGTATGTGTATATATACCCTGTATATGTGTATGTGTGTGTACATTCCCTATATATGTGTATATGTGTATATATACCCTATATATGTGTATGTATGTGTGCATATATCCTCTATATGTGTATGTGTGTATATATTCCCTGTATATGTGTATGTATGTGTGTATATATACCCTGTATATGTGTATGTGTGTGTATATATACCCTGTATATGTGTATGTATGTGTGTATTGTGAGGCAGTGACAGGCCTCACGCTTCATAGAGGTCTGGGGGGGATGGATATTCCAGTCCACATCCCTGTTCCACCACAGGTGAGGACACCTGGGTGTAATTACTGCTGTGATAATACAGCCCTCAGTGTCAGTCTAGGCAGAGGAGACAGGCTGAGGAGGCCTGAGAGGATAGAGCCTGCGGAGGCTCTGCGTGTGTGGTCTCAGCCAGGAGGGCTGAGGGGCCACAAGGCTCTGTGTAGCCTGGAAGTTTGGGGGGCCCAGTGACCCTAGGAGAAGAGGGTCCCGCGGTCACAGTCTGGAGGACTATTGGACGATCTCCCCCCAAAGGTACGGTTGGAGACACAGCCAGGAGGCTGCTGGACTGAACGGCTGAAGAAGCCGCACTTAAAAGCTGTGTGTGAACAGCGTCTGTATTTAGGTTAGTTAGCTGAACTATGTTTAGTCAGAGCCCAGCCGGGCAGGTGTTGTTTTTATGATTTGTTTTGGTGTGCTGGTGCCAATAAAACTGAGTTGGACCTGAAAATCCCCGTGTTATGAAGATATTGTGTGATGTCGACCCCCTGAGAGGATACGATCCCTTACAGTATATATACCCTGTATATGTGTATGTGTGTGTATATTCCCTATATATGTGTATGTGTGTGTATATATACCCTGTATATGTGTATATGTGTGTGTATATATTCCCTGTATATGTGTGTGTATGTGTGTATATATTCCCTGTATATGTGTATGTATGTGTGTATATATACCCTGTATATGTGTATGGATGTGTGCATATATCCTCTATATGTGTATGTGCATATATATACCCTGTATGTGTGTATATATTCCCTGTACAAGGGCGGATTGGCCATAGACCTTACAGGGAAATTTCCCGGTGGGCCGATGCCCAGGGGGACTCAAGGGCCTTCCTCATGGCCCATCAGTGGAAGTTTTTGGGGAAGTATTTTGTGCTGCTGGCAGTATTTTGTGATGGACTGTAGTATTTGGCTCTGTTGGGGTGGTATAATTTGCCACAATATGTTATTGCTGACCCTGCCTTCCATCAATTTGGACCCAACTACAAATCAGAGCCACTTTTAGTATTTTTTCCAGGGCCACTTTAAGTTACCAGTCCACCCCTGTCCCTGTATATGTATATGTATATGTATGTGTGTATATATTCCCTGTATATGTGTATGTATGTGTGTATATATACCCTGTATATATATGTATGTGTATATATATTCCCTATATATGTGTATGTATGTGTATATATATATATATATATATATATACACCCTGTATATGTGTATGTATGTGTATATATTCCCTATATATGTGTATGTATGTATGTATATGACATGATTGTTTAGTGTGGATAGTCACGGACGCAGCAATACCAAATATGTGGAGGGGATTTTATTTTTCCAATTTTTTCGATTGAACAACATTTTGGGAAAAAATGTGTATCTTTTTAATTGGATTTTTTTTTCCTTTTTATTATTTACCGACTTCATGAATGGGTGATTTTCTGTTTTTTGCTTCTTTTTTTTTTTTTTTTTTTTTACTTCCAGCCTTCCCAAAGCCATAACTTTTGTTTTTCTTACATTTTAATACTAAAAAAAAAAAATTGGGAAAAATATTTTTTTCTTTGCATCGCCATATTCTAACTCCCCATAAATTTTATTTTTATGTGTACGGAGCAGTGTGAGCGGTCATTTTTGTGGAGAGATCTGTACTTTCCTTTTGTCACTTTTTATTCAATTTTTGTGGAAGGTGAAATGACCAAAAAATGTAGAAACGCCATTTTGACTATTTTTTCCATTTCACTGTTTGCTATATGGGATATATATTTTTTATATTTTAATAAGACTGCAGTTGTGTTTATTTTAATTTTAAATTTAAAAAGTGGGGTTATTTAATATATATTTATAATTTTTAAAAATATAGAGGTCCTATCTAGAGATGAGCGAACATGCTCGTCCGAGCTTGGTGCTCGTTCGAGCATTAGGGTACTCGTAAGTGCTCGCTGCTCGGACGAGTATCTCGCCATGCTCGAGGAAATGGCAACTTCCGCATCGTGCTTTTTTGGCGCCTAAAAACACAGCCAATCACAAGCCAGGAGACTCTGCGTACCACCCAGCATCACGTGGGGCCCTTACATGTCGATAGCAGGGGTTGGCTGGCCTGATCAGGTGACCCTGGAATATACTACCGACTGGCCGCGGTGCTCGGCTCAGATGCCGTCTGGATGTCGTTAGGGATAGAGCTGCTGCCTTTCAGGGACAGTGTTAGGGCCTGCATTTAGTTGTCTGTTAGGCAGGGATCACCCACAAAGAACCCAACAGCCCTTCTAAGGGCTAGAAGACATTTTTTTTTTTGTTTTGTCACTTGGCTGGCTGGCACTAGTAGTGCAGCTATCGACATATCTAACCCTGTTTTTTTTTTATTGTTCTATCTCAGTGATACAAATCCATTGCACACAGCACTGTGGAACCATTCTGTGTGTCACAGTTCAGCACTGACTCACTCCAATCCATATATACTGTCCAGGTGACACTTTCTGTACGTCACAGAATACAACCAAGTCATTTGCTACCAATATCATCTATATAAAAATATAAACAAAAAACAAAATATAAAAAAAAATTTATTTTTTCAGTTGTTTTAGCTCAGTGATACAAATCCATTTTACTCAGCTGCGTGTAACCTTTCTGTGTGTCACAGTTCAGTACACTAGCTCCCATCCGTATATACTGTCCAGGTGACACTTTCTGTACGTCACACCATACAACCAAGTCATTTGCTACCAATATCATCTACCGCTTGATCCAGAAAACTCTCTGTGCGACATTTGTCTGGGTCGCAGACTAAATAGCCACCGATAACAGGGTGTCAGTCAGTCCTACCATAGTTCCTGCACGTTACGTTCCCAAAAAAACAAAATTGTAAAAAAAATATAAAAAAACAAAATATAAAAAAAAAATTATTTTTTTCAGTTGTTTTAGCTCAGTGATACAAATCCATTTTACTCAGCTTTGTTTAACTTTTTTGTGTGTCACAGTTCAGCACATTCGCTCCCATCCATATATACTGTCCAGGTGACACTTTCTGTACGTCACAGAATACAACCAAGTCATTTGCTACCAATATCATCTACCGCTTGATCCAGAAAACTCTCTGTGCGACATTTGTCTGGGTCGCAGACTAAATAGCCACCGTTATGAGGGTGTCAGTCAGTTCTACCATAGTTCCTGCACGTCACGTACCCAAAAAAACAAAATATTAAAAAAAAAAAAAAAAATTTCAGTTGTTTTAGCTCAGTGATACAAATCCATTTTACTCAGCTGCGTGTAACCTTTCTGTGTGTCACAGTTCAGCACACTCGCTCCAATCCGTATAATCTGTCCAGGTGACACTTTTTGTACGTCACTTAATTCTACCGGACTTAATTTTTTATTTTTTTTATCATACACCTATATACAAAAAATGTTGAACCCCAGGGCTAAGGGTCGAGGGCGAGGGCGTGGGCGTGGGCATTCAATTACTGCAGGGGGCAGAGGCCATGGTCCTGGGCAGGGTGAGACAGTACCCGCTGATGAGGGAGCAGGG
>ONZH01030271.1:0-18501 GCA_900303285.1 Rhinella marina
ATCAAATTAATTTCTGATCATTTTGTGTTCTTCTGATTGTTTCTTCCTTTGAAACGTTTCCTCCCCTGAAACTTCAATTTGTGGATCTCAGGGCGTATCATCATAATTGAGATACATCAGAAGTAGGTATATAATAGGCCCCTGAGGAAGTAAGCAAGGGGATAATGGCTGTGAAGCATTGGGTCTTGGTTGTAATATATCTGAGGCTACAGTGACTTTAACATGAGGTCTTCTGTTAACAACATCAGCAAAATGGGGAATGAATACCTGTATGCTTAGGTGTAGTGAGATGATCACTAATAATTGGGACAAAAATGAATACCCGTAGGGGAGTACCATGAGAGATTTACTGGAATTGGTGTAGTAAAATGACTGCCAAACAGGGAGTTGGTGTATCAAAATGCCACCAGGATTGTTCAAGGGTTGGTGCAGAAGGGATGTCATTCAAAATTGCATTTGAAGATAAAATGGTGGGCAGTCTGGGCGTCCCTTACCACAATCTACACAGTATCAGCTGAGGGCGGGTTTGTTGACCACAATTGCGACATTCCCAGCATTTGGGACCGTCGCCATATATAGGCGGTGGTGGCTGTTTCATAATACAAACATATACGCAGTTGTATCCCTTTCTTATCTTTACATTCAACTTCCACAAAATGTTCTTTAGCAATCTCACAAGCTGTTCGATGCCAAGCCTGAGCCGCGAGGAGCAAACCATGATCTTGCAACATTCCTCTGTGCTCTTTCAATGCTTTATTCCACATATGAATTTGTAATCTGCCTCTCTTATGCATTTACATATTTTCATTAATTTTTTACATCATTAACATTGACTTTTCCCCTCTCTGTTTGTTACAAAGCTGTATTGGACTTTCATATTGTTCATATGGGTCCTGGACCCAGAGCAGCTTGTAATTTTTTCATACTTATGTTTATTCTTTCTTTCCAGATTCTCTCAGTTTGCACATGTGACTAGTTTCCCTATTTCGTGCTTTTGAGTGAGACAGAGCACACGACTGCACTGAGACTGGTCTTTCCCTCCGGGGTTAAGTGAAGGCTAGCCCTTCCCTCCCCCCGTGCTTAGCGAGGGAGAAAACTTATGAACCAGCTGTGGCTTTCACCCGGAGTGTCACCAACTGTAATCTCAGGTGTCACCACAGCCCTATAAAAATAATAAGACAGATCAGGGCTCTCACTTCGATCTGAATTGGGATTACCTTAGTAACCCTAAACGGAAAGGGTAATTGGAATTTGGGAAAGGGTTTTGGTATTCTAAACCAGTCTGAAACCACACAGGTTAACTAACAGTGCAGCCGTTTTTCCTTACTCTAACACAAGAACTGATCTTTCCTGCTGTCAGGAGGCTAAATCCTTATATCAATGACCTGACAAGGCGTAATCAGCAACTTGGGTCACTCTTCCCTAGACTCTTGGCAGGAGTATCAGCTTCGTGTCTTTCCCTAGACTCTTGGTAGGAGTAATCAAAGCAATCTACTAATAGTCTATCCCCCCTATTATCAGTTCTGTAGACCCAAGAAATAGAATACAAAGAGAGAAATTACAGAATAACTTATCTAATCTAGTCACTACGTGCAACCGAGCCACCAACCAGAAACAATCAATTGGAAACGACAAACAGCGTACGTATATGAATACGCACACAGGTTCTTTGATTCTCACAGTGGGAACAGGCACCCAGTCGTTTCAGGTGTCACCGAGAGGGTCGACAATACCACCAGCAGACTCACTCAGAACCGTCCGATACGGATAAGTCACAGATTCATATATATATAAAAACCAGTGAACTTACCGTTTTCAATGGAGTTGATCAGGCTCCAAATCGGACAGCTCAGAACAACCCAGCCGGTAGTTGGGCGTCGGCCCCCCAGGGGTCCTGAACCCCCAAATGAGAATCGATCCGAGTCACGGCACCACTGCACTTCTCTTTATTTTCAGGAAGCACTGTCTCATTTTAATTCTCTGATTTAGGAGTGATTTAGGAGTGGTTATCAAATCACATGTATCTCCATACCATATTATAATTGGATGTCCAGAATATATAACCTTTTTTGGACATAGAGCATAAATTTATGAAATCACAAAACAGGATATATGTATACAATAAGTTTCTTTTGCATCTGCGCAGTCTTATTCAGGCGTTGGCTGACTAATATTCTCTTCGTCATTCAAAACAGGAACTAGGTGCTTCTGTCTGAAGGCCTATCTTGCGTAAGCTTTTCCAAGCTAAAACAATCTTGTTATGTTATCTGGGTAAAGTCATTGTTAAATGCATAACATAAGATGTAGCAGATGAGATGTAACAGATTTCCATGTTTTTTCTTATTGCTCACCTTCACATATATATATATATATATATATATATACATATATATACAGTGCCTTGCGAAAGTATTTGGCCCCCTGGAACTTTTCAACCTTTTGCCACATTTCAGGCTTTTAATTTTGGTGAAGAATCAACAACAAGTGGGTCACAATTGTGAAGTGGAACGAAATTTATTGGATCATTTAAACTTTTTTTGTAATAATAAAACTGAAAAGTTGGGCGTGCAAAATTATTCGGCCCAGAAGTTCATTGATCTCTGAATGATCCAATGTTGTCCTAAATGACTGATGAAGATAAATAGAATGCACCTGTGTGTAATCAAGTCTCCATATAAATGCACCTGCTCTGTGATAGTCTCAGGGTTCTGTTTAAAGCACAGAGAGCATCATGAAGACAAAGGAACACACCAGGCAGATCCGTGATACTCTTGTGGAGAAGTTCAAAGCCGGATTTGGATACCAAAAGATTTCCCAAGCTTTAAACATCCCAAGGAGCACTGTGCAAGCGATCATATTGAAATGGAAGGAGTATCAGACCACTGCAAATCTACCAAGACCCGGCCGTCCCTCTAAACTTTCATCTCAAACAAGGAGAAGACTGATCAGAGATGCAGCCAAGAGGCCCATGATCACTCTGGATGAACTGCAGAGATCTACAACTGAGGTGGGAGAGTCTGTCCATAGGACAACAATCAGTCGAACACTTCACAAATCTGCCCTTTATGGAAGAGTGGCAAGAAGAAAGCCATTTCTCAAAGATATTCATAAAAGTCTTGTTTACAGTTTGCCACAAGCCACCTGGGAGACACACCAAACATGTGCAAGAAGGTGCTCCGGTCAGATGAAACCAAAATCGAACTTCTTCGACGAAAACAATGCCAAAACAATGCAAAACGATATGTTTGGCGTAAAAGCAATACAGCAATACAGCTCATCACCCTGAACACAGCATCCCCACTGTCAAACATGGTGGTGGCAGCATTATGGTTTGGGCCTGCTTTTCATCAGCAGGGACAAGGAAGATGGTTAAAATTGATGGGAAGATGGATGGAGACAAATACAGGACCATTCTAGCAGAAAACCTGTTGGAGTCTGCAAAAGACCTGAGACTAGGACGGAGATTTATCTTCCAACAAGACAATGATCCCAAACATAAAGCAAATGGAATGGTTCAAAAATAAACGTATCCAGGTCTTAGAGTGGCCAAGTCAGATTCCAGACCTGAATCCAATTGAGAATATGTGGAAAGAGCTGAAAACTGCTGTTCACAAACGCTCTCCATACAACCTCAAAGAGCTTGAGCTGTTTTGCAAGGAAGAATGGGCAAGAATTTCAGTCTCTAGATGTGCAAAACTGATAGAGACATACCCCAAGCGACTTGCAGCTGTAATTGCAGCAAAAGGTGGCGCAACAAAGTATTAATGCAAGGGGGCCGAATAATTTTGCACACCCCACTTTTCAGTTTTATTATTGCAAAAAAAAGTTTAAATGATCCAATAAATTTTGTTCCACTTCATAATTGTGACCCACTTGTTGATTCTTCACCAAAAATTTAAAATGTTATATCTTTTTGTTTGAAGCCTGAAATGTGGCAAAAGGTTGAAAAGTTCCAGGGGGCCAAATACTTTCGCAAGCACTGTATATATAAATATAATATATATATATATATATATATATATATATATATATATATATATATATATATATATATATTCGATTTTATAGTTGTTCTTTGTGGGGTAAAAATTGGAAAAAAAAACTCTGCCAAGGTTTTCGGTGTTTTGACATCACAGTGTTCACTGTGCACTAAAAATGCCATAACCTCCTTATTCTGCACCTCAATATGAATATAATACGCACAAAAGGTGTGTATAAAGTGTGGGACACACCAAACAAGCCCGTAGGAATACTGATTATTTCTGAAAGAAGGCTATCCTATTATTTATAGTCTAAAACATAACTTTTATTTATGATTTTCATAAAAGATATATAGATGAAGAGGTAAGCGTAGTAGTTCAAAAAGAATCTCAAGGGTAGTATAAGTCCATAGTCACTGAGGGACTGAGGTTTGTATGGGGGTCTTGAAGGCAAGATATGGCGAGTGCTCAAAGCTCAGAAGGCCTATATTTACCCTATAACCCTAGTCTGGGAAGGGGAAGAACCACTAACTGGCTGTATGTTGGAGCACTCGCCCTGAAAAGGGCGACCCCCAGCCTCAGGATACCTCGGACCTAAATAACTAGCCCTTGACAACTTGAAACAAACAGCTCTGACTAGAATGGCTTCGACGCGTTTCCCCCTACTTTGGGTTCTTCAGGAAGCAAGATTACTAGCAGATAGATAGAGTTCTATGGCTGTTAAAGTAAAAAGGCAGTGGCACTGTACAATGGCAACTGCTTACCTTATATACTAAGTAAACGCCTCCCACCACGTGCAGAACACCCGCCGCGGGCGCGGGCGCCGCCACGGACGCTTCCGGTCACGTGGCACGGCCCGGGCTCGATCAGCTGACCGGGTGACGCACGGGTGAGGGCGGGGAAGCTACTAACTGAGGACCAATAGCGTGTCCTCGGCGGCTTACCACGCGCTGCAAGTAAACTATACTGAGCTGACAGCAGTGTGGAAACAACAATTGCAAAGGGGTATTTACCAATGTGACAGATTGTAGGTGTTATATATACCTATAGGGAGATCTTACCTCTAAGGGGTATTAATACAGAGGTAATACTCCATGAGAGTAATGGTAAAGTTTAAACCATAGTAATATTTCATTTGTATACATTATGCAAAAAAATATATTAATAATAAATATGGATACAATATCAGAAAAGTATGATAAGCCTAATTTATTTCATAAGGAAACTCAAAAGTTTATGAAAGAGCTTCATTTTACAGAAAAGGTTTAAAGGAGAGAGTCTCATTTAAACCATCCGGAGAGACAGACTTCATCCTGAAGATCCAGCGAGCCTCACTGCGTAGGATCATGTTATCCCAGTCGCCCCCTCTCGTTGGTTCTGGAATTCATATGTCTCGCCAGAGAGGTGTCTTTTTTATTAACCGTATCATTAAAATGGTCTCTAATACGGCGACGAAATTCTCTTTTTGTCTTGCCAATGTAGTCAAGCGGACAGCTACATTGGGCCAAATACACTACTCCGCATGGCTATATAGAAATAATATATGGCTATGGCTATATAGAAATAAGAAATAAGCAACACGGGAGGAACAGATCCAACTCCTGCATCTTGCACTTTTTTAGATCCTCCACCACTCATAGGGCCCTACCAACTCAGAAACAAACCCCAGACAAACACTCAGCGATGAATGACAAATATACAATCATCAATTTATCTTCACATTCTATCACTGAACACGAGTACTCTCTCTTAGGTAAGGGACTGTCATTTGTACCATCAGTCAAATTTGATTGCTTTGAATGGACAAAGGACATAGTCCTATTCAGTAGAAAACTCCTGTGGCATAAATACTTTCGCCAGGAAGCTCTAAATAGATGTGGTATTACAGAGATGGATACTCAGGACCTCACCATCACCAGAACCCTCACTGACTTACTGATGGAGGGGGAAAGAAGTAGATATGAGGGCCCCTTTACCAACTTGAAATCTAAAAGTGTCCAGATGCCACCACCCTTACCTGACTCTAATATCATGATTTTTCAAAAACTTGTACTTCAGGACCTTGGGAAAATAATATCTCACCAAACCTCCTCAAATAATCTAACAGTTGAGGAACAAGAGTCACTCAAGAGTCTTGAACAAGATAAGAACATAATCATAAAAGAGTCAGACAAGGGGGGAAATTTGGTACTAATGGATCACCATATCTACACCAAAATGTGTATGGACATTCTAAAAGATAAATCTTTCTATCACATTCTGGACACTAACCCAGGGCCTCTCTACTACACAGAACTCGAGAACATACTAAAAAGGGGCCTCAGGTGCAAATTAATTGATCAGGCCGAGTATGACTTCTTGTTGCCTGAATTTCCAGTGACTGCAACCTTCTACTCCCTGCCCAAAATACATAAGGGGACGACCCCTCTTAAGGGACGTCCCATTGTGTCGGGCGTAGGGAGTCTGGGCCAAAATGCAGGGATATATGTAGACCGGATTTTACGTCCCTTCGTAGAATCCCTTCCCTCATATGCACGGGATACCAGCGATCTCCTGCTCAAATTGGAAGGGATAAACTTGGAAGAGGACATTATTTTGGCTTCCATTGACATTGAATCCCTTTACAGTTCTATCCACCATCATCTGGGATTAAAAGCTGTAGGGACGTTCCTCTCCACAAGAGACCTTGCCTTAACACCTCATAATCAGTTTGTTCTCGATCTACTAGAGTACATCCTTACTCATAACTTCTTTCTTTTCAATGGACGTTATTACCACCAGCTCAGGGGCACCGCAATGGGCAGTTCTTGTGCGCCATCATATGCAAATTTGCTCCTGGGCTGGTGGGAGTCCAGTGTCATTTGGTCAGATGCCCTCAGCCATTGGCAGAACAATATTTGCCTTTGGCTGAGGTACATCGATGATATTTTCATACTATGGAGGGGCACACAAGAGTCTTTCTTTGAATTTGTTAACACCATTAACAATAATGACCTAGGCCTTAAATTCACCTCTACATGCGATATGAACACACTTTCCTTTCTGGATGTGTCTATCTCAAGAGGGAAAGATAACTGTATCTCTACGTGTGTCTTTCGCAAACCAACGGCTTCAAACAGCCTTCTTACGTGGGATAGTGCACATCCGTATTCTCTACGCAGAGGCATCCCCAAGGGGCAGTATTACAGACTAAGACGCAACTGCTCCGATACAAGGACCTTCATTCAACAATCTCAGGACCTCAGACAGAGGTTTAGGGATAGAGGTTACCCTGAAGGAGTTTTACGACAGGCTTTCAATTCTGCCTGCCTAGCTAAACGAGAAACTCTCCTCTTCCCAAAAAAGAGAGACAATGAAGGTCCTCAGCCAAAAAGAATTATCGGAACCTTTGACTCTGCCCATGTTAAGGTTCGTCAGATAATCAATAAATACTGGGGTATCCTCTGTGCTGATCCAGATCTACAGGATGTGATAGGCCAACATCCACAAATCACATACCGTAGAGGTCGCAATCTAAAAGATAGGCTCACTGAAAGTCATTACCATCCACCACCCAGAAAAGATACCTGGCTCTCCCGACGTCCCTTGGGCACGTTCAAATGTGGCAAATGTCTAGCCTGTAATCAGATTTCAACAACTAAGAGCTTCAAGAGCTCTCGGACAGGCATTACGTATCAGATACGGGATTTCATTAACTGACATGCGGAGTAGTGTATTTGGCCCAATGTAGCTGTCCGCTTGACTACATTGGCAAGACAAAAAGAGAATTTCGTCGCCGTATTAGAGACCATTTTAATGATACGGTTAATAAAAAAGACACCTCTCTGGCGAGACATATGAATTCCGTACACGATGGGAACATGTCCTGCATCAAGTTTATTGGCATCTGCCACATTCCAGAACCAACGAGAGGGGGCGACTGGGATAACATGATCCTACGCAGTGAGGCTCGCTGGATCTTCAGGATGAAGTCTGTCTCTCCGGATGGTTTAAATGAGACTCTCTCCTTTAAACCTTTTCTGTAAAATGAAGCTCTTTCATAAACTTTTGAGTTTCCTTATGAAATAAATTAGGCTTATCATACTTTTCTGATATTGTATCCATATTTATTATTAATATATTTTTTTGCATAATGTATACAAATGAAATATTACTATGGTTTAAACTTTACCATTACTCTCATGGAGTATTACCTCTGTATTAATACCCCTTAGAGGTAAGATCTCCCTATAGGTATATATAACACCTACAATCTGTCACATTGGTAAATACCCCTTTGCAATTGTTGTTTCCACACTGCTGTCAGCTCAGTATAGTTTACTTGCAGCGCGTGGTAAGCCGCCGAGGACACGCTATTGGTCCTCAGTTAGTAGCTTCCCCGCCCTCACCCGTGCGTCACCCGGTCAGCTGATCGAGCCCGGGCCGTGCCACGTGACCGGAAGCGTCCGTGGCGGCGCCCGCGCCCGCGGCGGGTGTTCTGCACGTGGTGGGAGGCGTTTACTTAGTATATAAGGTAAGCAGTTGCCATTGTACAGTGCCACTGCCTTTTTACTTTAACAGCCATAGAACTCTATCTATCTGCTAGTAATCTTGCTTCCTGAAGAACCCAAAGTAGGGGGAAACGCGTCGAAGCCATTCTAGTCAGAGCTGTTTGTTTCAAGTTGTCAAGGGCTAGTTATTTAGGTCCGAGGTATCCTGAGGCTGGGGGTCGCCCTTTTCAGGGCGAGTGCTCCAACATACAGCCAGTTAGTGGTTCTTCCCCTTCCCAGACTAGGGTTATAGGGTAAATATAGGCCTTCTGAGCTTTGAGCACTCGCCATATCTTGCCTTCAAGACCCCCATACAAACCTCAGTCCCTCAGTGACTATGGACTTATACTACCCTTGAGATTCTTTTTGAACTACTACGCTTACCTCTTCATCTATATATCTTTTATGAAAATCATAAATAAAAGTTATGTTTTAGACTATAAATAATAGGATAGCCTTCTTTCAGAAATAATCAATATGAATATAGTAATACCAAACTTGAATATTTTTTTGATCTCTTACTTTTGAAGGGATGAATAGTAGATTTTATTGGTACCATTTTTGTGGTACGTATGATTTTTTGATCACTGTGGGATGGAGGAATTGACAGAAAAGGCTAATCATTAGTGTTGGGCGAGCATGCTCGCCCAAACACTGTATTCGTCCGAGCATGGCGGTGGTGGCACATTGCGGTGTTCGGCCGAACACTGCGTGTGCTCGAGCGCCGTGCTCGAGTCACCTTCCCATACGTTTCTTGGCTGCTGGCATTCACTGTAATGTCGTAGCCATGTTGGCTACTGGCATTACAGTGACTGGCTGGCTGGGAACGCATCATCATGTGATATATAGCACCCGGTGACATGCTCAGTCTGAGTCCGGGAGAACTGCTGCAAGGAGGGACAGATAGTGTAGGGATAGAAATTGTCTAGGCAGGGCTAGTTTTTCTGTTTAAAAGACCCAAAAGTCCTTTTAAGGACTATTGTTATATCTGGCTGCAACATTTTTTTTTTGGGGGAGCTAAAATAGCGCAAGTTTGCCTGACCTTAACACCACCTGCGCTGCGTGTGCAGTATAACGTTTATGTATCCTAAATACCTGACATCCGGTCATTTTTTCTGCCGCTTATCAAGGCAACATTACCTGTGCTGCGTGCGCAGTATAACGTTTCTGTTTCCTAAATAACTGAAATCCAGTGTATTTTTTTCTGCCGCTAATCAAGACAACATTACCTGTGCTGCGTGTGCAGTATAACGTTTTTGTATCCTAAATACCTGACATCTGGTGTCATTATTTCTGCCGCTAATCAAGGCGACATTACCTGTGCTGCTTGTGCAGTATAACGTTTCTGTGTCCTAAATACCTGACATTCGGTGTAATTTTTTTCTGCTGCTAATCAAGGCGACATTACCTGTGCTGCGTGTGCGGTATAACGTTTTTGTATCCTAAATACCTGCAATCTGGTGTATTTTTTTCTGCTGCTAATCAAGGCGACATTATCTGTGCTGTGTGTGCAGTATAACGTTTGTGTATCCTAAATACCTGACATTCTGTGTAATTTTTTCTGCCGCTAATCAAGGCGACATTACCTGTGTTGCATGTGCATTATAACCTTTCTGTATCCTATATACCTGACATCCGGTGTAATTTTTTCTGCCGCTAATCAAGGCGACATTACCTGTGTTGCGCGTGCATTATAACGTTTCTGTATCCCAAATACCTGACATCTGGTGTATTTTTTTCTGCCACTAATCAAAGCGACATAACCTGCGCTGCGTCTGCTGTTTAACGTTTGTGTATCCTAAATATTTCTGACATTCAGAGTAATTTTTCTGCTCATACACTTTTAAAAAATCTGCGCTACTGTACTTGTGACAAAATTGCATATATACCATTTAATATGCGCAAGGCGAGCAGTAAGGGACAGGGAAGTGGGTGTGCTGCTGATGGTGCACACAGAGGCCATAGCTCTGGGCACGGTGAAACTGTGCCTGCTGGCAGAGCACAAGAAACAAAGTCATCCAAAACTCCTAGCTTCATGTCCTAGTTTGCATGGCGTCACAAGACAGGTTCTTGTTAGGTCAACATGACAGGAGGAGGACCAGAGTGAGATTAATTTTTTAGGTTAAAAAATTAGGGGCGAGGGCCTGCTGCTGATCTGACCGTCGAAAAAATTATGGGTGAGGACCTGCTTGTGACCGTCTAAAATATTATGGGTGAGGACCTGCTGGTGACCCTCTAAAAAATTAGGGGTGAGGGCCTGCTGGTGAACCTCTTAAAAATCTAAAGGCGAGGGTAGTCTATTGCTGGTGAATGTGCGCCACCTGTGTGCCCATTTCCGAAAGTCACCTACAGCTTCCGCCGGTCTGACAACGCTGCAGAAGCGCTTGCACTTGCCAGCTCACCCACTGCTGTGCGACTTGAGCAAGCACTGGAACTCCACTGTTGGGTGTCTAAGCAGGACATGTGGCATGAACTGGCACTCTACGCCTTGGAGGTGCTGGCCTGCCCTGCCTCCAGCGTTTTGTCAGAGCGGGTATTTAGTGCCGCTGGGGGCATAATAACTGATAAGCACATCCGCCTGTCAACTGAAAATGCTGACAAGTTGATGCTTAGGAAAATGAACAAGGCCTGGATTGCCCCTGACTTCGCTACCCCACCAGAGGAAAGCGGCTGAACGAAAAGAAACTTTAAATGTGGCTTTTAGGGTGTATTGAATACATTGTATTCCCATGCACCCCTTCCTCTTCTCGTCCTCTTCCTCCTCCTCTTCCTCTATCATATCAAACTGCTTAATAGGCTGCCCTCGCCTTTAAATTTTTAAGAGGTTCACAAGCATGATTAGTAGTGTTGATCGACCTGCTTGTGACAGTCTAAAAAATTATGGGTGAGGACCTGCTGGTGACCCTCTAAAAAATTAGGGGTGAGGGCCTGCGGATGAACCTCTTAAAAATTTAAAGGCGAGGGCAGCCTATTGCTGGTGAAGGCGCGCCGCCTGTGTGCCCATTTCCGAAAGCCACCACCTCCTCTTCCACTTCTTCACTATAGTTCTCCTCCTGACATGTTGACCTTGAGTGCTGCTGACACTCAAAAACATTAGAAGTGAGGTTCTGCTGTTGAGCTGACCCTCTAAAACATTAGGAGCGAGGGCCTGCTGCTGATCTGACTGTGTAAAACATTAGTAGTGAGTGCCTGCTGCTGATCTGACCATGTGAAACATTAGGGGCGAGGGTCTGATGCTGAGCTGACCCTCTAAAACATTAGGGGCGAGTGCCTGCTGCTGATCTGACCGTCTAAAACATTAGTGGCGGGTGTCTGCTGCTGATCTGACCATCTACAAAATTAGGGGCGAGGGTCTGTTGCTGATCTGACCATGTAAAACATTAGGGGCGAGGGCCTGCTGCTGATCAGACCATGTAAAACATTAGAAGCGAGTGCCTGCTGCTGATCTGACCGTCACAGGCACTCACCCCTAATGTTTTAGAGGATAAGCTCAGCAGCATGCCCTTACCTCTAATGTTTTACATGGTCAGATCAGCAGCAGACACTCACCCCTAATGTTTTAGAGGTTCAGCTTAGCAGCAGACCCTCACCCCTAATGTTTTTGAGTGTCAGCAGCAGGCCATCAATCATAATTTTTCAACGGTGTGTCTGATGCCCTCCTTTATGTGTAATAAAGGGTGTATTGGAGTGTCTGTTCCTTGTAATTTTTGGCAGCCCTTGAACTTTATATACAAGTAAATATATGTTTCCTAACAATATTTCCTCTAAAATCAATGTTATCTTCGGTTTTGGGGGGTATTATTGTCATTCCGTAAAAGTGGCGTAATACTCAGACAACATCGTTCACAGCAGCAACTTTGGAGTCCAAGATGCATCCAGACATCCTCCCCATGCTGTTCCCAAACAATTTCAGTGGTGTTTCCATCATTTTCTCACCTTTCCCTATGAACCAGACAACCTCCCCTCTGCAGAGCAGGGGGTGCCTGGTTTAGTGCTCTGGTTCTCCCATTGACTTCCATTGTGTTCGGGTGCTCGGTAAAGCACTCGAGCACCACCTAGTGTTCTACCCGAGCACACGAGCACTATGGTGCTCGATCAACACTACTAATCATATGTTTTATTTTTTTTTCTATTGCTGCGATCAACACACATGAAATTTTTATTAATATTTTAATAGTTCAGACATTTTTTTCAAACCAGGAAATATCTAATTTTTTTTTGTTTATATATATTTATATGTAAAATTGGGAAAGGGCAGTGTTAGCTTTTAATCCCCTTAGGGGGCTAGAACCTTGGATCTTTTGATCCCTTATCCTATTCACCCTAGTCGCCTAGTCGCCATTCCTCATCATTTCGGCTGGGTGTCTGCTGTATGATACAGTTGGCACCCACTGCGTTTGGGGTAGGCTCAATACAGCAGCCAGCTCTATACATTCCTTCAGCCATCATGACGTATGGGTATACCTGATTTATAGCAATTCGTGATAAGTTAATTTGTACTTAATCAAATTTCTCAGTGGCCTGAGAAAGCACAATTCTGCGTGAAACAGCCGTCGTCACTAGTTCACTGTAGTGATATACACTTGTTCGACTTCCCTGCTACACATTCGTATGTAACCCATCTGGATCAATAAAAGAAGATTCCACATATGTGGCGAGTGCCACCTTTTTCCTGTTTCTTGCTGTTGCCTATGGAACTTGCTTCTATTTGGTTTCAAATTTTTCAAAACTTGACTCATCACAAGTTATTACGAAAGAAAACAAGTCTGGGTGTAAAACAGGATGAAGAGGTTTATAAAATTCCACTTCCAATTGCTTTTCGTTCTCATTTTACATAGAATGATTCTACTATGGAATACAGCTCAGGAGAATGTATTAGAAAGTATGTCTGAAATAACTTTATTTAGAAAGTAAAACAAGAGTATAGTGTAAGTAAATGTTAGTCAAGCAAAGAAAAAAAATCAATAGAAGCTGTTAAGTTGATCTCAGGTTATAATTAATTATGTTACAAGTCTTCGAATGTGAGACTAACAAAAATGCCTCGTCCTAGAAATTACAAATCCGTAATCATTTAATTGCATCAACAGGGGAACATATCCATAACACAGTGAATTAAAATACATTTATTTTTTTCCCACAATAAATTCAATTCTCCTGACTTAGATACATTAGCCTTTTGTAGCAAAGATTGTTATCTGGGAAAAAAACGAGAAGGAGAGCCAAAAATTATTGCTATGTCAACAAATTGTCTAATTTCTAACACTGTCCTAGTTTGAGAAAGCAGATAAATGGCCCTTTAGTTGACAAATTTTGCTTTGGCCAGTAAAAATGAGTAATAATTTGAAAAACATAGAGGGAAGCATATTATACCAGTATGAAATGAGCACATTGATGGGATGTAGTCAAAACTAATGGAAAGAAAATGGTGCAAGCCCATATACAGTATTGTATTACATTATTATATACATGCTTATTGTCATATTAGGTGTAGTTTTGAAGAGCACCATTTTGTTCCTTAGCATGATAAAGAATATCAATTCTTCAGCAGAATTAGCCTTTACAGTGAGACATCAGACAAAAACTGAAAAAAAATGTATTGCTCCCTGCTTAAAGTATAGTTTATGAATTCTTCAAATTCGGGGTTAGTGGGTGCTACTGGACTGTTTCTTCTAGATTATGATAACTAAGGATCCCATGTACATTGTGGTGTTGTCATGTTCAAGGCCAATTCTAGGGTCTCTGTTGCCTTCGGCAAAAACTAAAACGGTGCCCTCCCCCTCAAACCCTATTGCTAAAGACATCTTTGGATGGAAAATTGCATTCCACTCTACCAAACATACAGGAGAATATAGCATTACAAGCTTCTTTCCCCCAGTGATGTTGTAGTTGCTCTATTTCCTCATCTTATCCACTGAGAGCAGGCCGCGATAATGAGTTCATTCAGTCACGTTTCTGCAGAGTTTGCCATGAAGACATCTTAGATTCCTGATCTTTTGATAATTTTCCCCCTCTTCCTGATGCTGCAATAGTGTCAGCCTGCTGCTACCATCAATACTGTGCCCATGAGTCTTCAACACAGTGAAAGCCAGATATCCCTACAGGAAAGGAAAACCAAGCAAAGGGGCGTCCCCATTTTAGACATCACCAGATCCATCATATTAAGTGTCCCCTATGTCAAGATCCAGCTCTGCTACGTACAAGCCTTAAGGATGTTAGAAGGGAAAAAAAAAACTAAGGCACAGACAGCTGTTTCGGGGGTGTTGCCCTTCATCAATGTAGACTAGGATTCTGGTAAACCAGGAGCAATGCCTAGGAAACTACTCAAACAAAACAGTAGTTGATCTTGCGGAGACCAACTACAATAGTAATTGTGTCCTCTACATTGCTAATACTCCACAATAGTACCTCCATTAGTTGCAATGCCCTCCATAATGTGGGCAATTATAATAATGGTACCCCGGTAGTAATAATGCCACCTAAGTGCCCTTTGTAAGGGAATTCTTTATTGTAAAATCAGTGAGACTATGGAACTCTCTGCCAGAGGAGGCTATGATGGTGAACCAACTAAAAAAATTCAGGAAAGGCCTGGATACATTTCTGAAGAGTGACAAGCTATAGCTACAAGATTACTGGAGAAAAGTCATTTATCTGGAGAATTATTCTGATTGCTCAATTTGGAGTCAGAAAGGTTTTTTTCCCCCTAAGATAAGGACAAATTTGGCCTCTTCCTCACTGCTCTTTGTTATCCACTTTTTACCACAGTATGTTTTTGTAATGTAATGTCATTGTCCCCTGATGAACCATTGCCTAATGGGGAAATGTCTTGGGACTGCCTTGCCTATCAGACTCCTTATGCTGATTAGGTGCTCAGGTGGTCTCTATAAGGAAAAATAGTACCCCTGGATCGTGACCAAGGCCTGCACTGATGAAGGGTAATCATAGTTATGCTTAAAGTTATGCTTAATTTAAAATATTAATACTATTAAAAAGGCTAATTATTGACTTATTGGATTGTAATCTAATGTTGTCTAATTTATATGAATTGTCTAAATAGTGGATAATAAAAGCAGGGGTAAGAGTCAGTCACTTAATGATTGGAATCTAGTTATCATTTTAATTTCCCAAGTTTTTCTTTGATTCCCTTTGAGAAATGAAACCTTTAAGTCATCCATGGAGTGTCCTGGTCCAGAGAGTTGTGCCTGTTTCTCAGTCTTTTACCTGTAATCTTGCCTGAAGAAGGACCCTTTGTGCTCTGAAACCTTGCAATATGTTTTTTTTCTAATTAGCCTATAAAGGTATCACACCCCTAATGCTTTTGTATTTATTAACACAAAACTACTCAACATCACATTTTTTTCCCTGGTTAACATGGTACTATGTAATTCTTGCCACACACCACACAACATAGGAATAATGCTTATGGAAATGTACAGAATTGTAGCTATAAATGACAACTTGTTTTCCATAATTCATAATTACAGCAAAGGTGTAATCTTGTTCTGGATCCTCTGGATCAGTACTGTAAGATAACGTAAATTTGTAACTATGAGACTGTTTCCGTTGCAATCCCACAGCAGGCATTGTTCTTTTGAGTAGATGTCTACCAAAAAGTATAACTGGTGAGCAACGTTTTGTGGCATATTATAGCATGAAATATGACACACATTATTTTGCATACAAAGCTGAAAAGCAAAATATATTGAAATGTGTCTTTGCTCTAATCAACTACAGCGATTCAGTACAGCCAGTTTGATAGGCACATATATTTGCTAAATAATATTAGCTGGCATTTGCAAACTAGACTGCTGGAACTTGACAAATCTAATTTTTACGGTTATACCTGATCTACTCATAGCATTTTTTGCATTATAGTTTAAGCATATTTACATTTTTAATGCTTGGATTGCATTAGGGACACTTGGCATTGCGTTAGAACTGAAAGATTCACTAGGTCTTTTTTGGCATATTTTAGCATATTTAGAAGCAATTTCAGTCCATCAGCATCTCAAAAGCCACCTTTTTCACAAACCACTCTGCATAGAATAAATCTATCTATATATCTGTTATGGGCAATGTTGGTGTTATTATTGGACATAGAGGCTCATATTTACTAGAGATGAGCAAATCGATTCGTCGATTTGTTGATTCGTATAGAATCTTGGGAATTTTTAGCTGCGAAGCGAATCCGAATATTAGGTGATTCGCTTTGGCTTTGTACGCATTCGCTACATAGTTTGTCCTATAAATTATACGCTATTGCTACGTATAAGTTACTTTATACGCTGTTGCGTACGAATTCAATTCATTAGCGAACTTTTACTGTTAGTTCGTTTATCGTGCGCAAAAGCCCGGGAAGAAAGCGGTCACCTGACCTAGTGGGCAGGGCTTGCTCTGATTGGCTCAGGCTCGGTAAGCCAGTGATGCATCACTTCTGCTGCGACTGCTGAGACGAGCAGAAGCACTGTGTGTGAAGTTCTGAGACCTGTTTTGTGAAAATTTGATATAATAGCTCTGGGAATCCACATTACACATATCAGGGATACTGCAGGGCAATTGCAGGGCCAGTTCAGGGCTAGTATTTAATCAAGCAGGGAGAGAGAGACAGGGAGAGACAGTGAGATACAGGGACAAGACCAGCTGCAGGGCCACAGAGTGAATTGAAAAATGTCTGGAATGGATAAGCAAAAGGGGTCCAGTTCCAGCCAGACTTTGAGCTTTAAAAAAAAGGAGAAGGTAGCACAGGGCAGCAGTGCCAAAAGACCTGTAGCCGGAACATCTACTAGTAGTATTCGCAATACTTGGCCGTTGTTCCACCAGGCTAACCCACCGAGGCGCAAAATTGTAGTGGAGGAGAAAGTAGATGAGTTAGTGGAGTGGATGGCCCGCTCATCTCAGTCTCAGCTGGATGATCTTCTGTCATCTGCTGATACAGAATCCATATGTAGCCAGGGGGTCAGACTCGTCCTGCTTCACCATTCCACTCAAGCAAACCCCGTCATTTTCTGCCACCTCTCGGGCTTCAGTGTTCCCTCCTAGTGGTGTCCCTTCTGCAATTTCTAAAAAAAAAAGCCACCGAAGCCCACCTTATAATCCGGCGGTTATAAAGGACAGCCTCCCTGAGGCCAACAGTGGCCGGAACTGTCCCACTATGCACTAGGGCTTCTTTCCTGCCCAGCCTCAAGTGTCATGTCAAAATGGGTTTTCAGTGCCGCTGGGGGTGGTGACACCCAAAAGGACAAATCTGTCACCGGGCAGTGTAAAAAAAAATACCTTTATAAAAATGAAAAAAGGCTGGATTACATCCGAATTTCATACTCCTCTTGCTGATGCTGGTGGTGATTAGATAAGGCCTTGCAGGGCAGAATAGTCTGAGTGTCTTCCCACTGTTGCTGTCACCCGGGCCATAAATTTACAGCCAAATGTCTTGTGTCATGTAATGGGCTGTGCGAACCCGAAGTCTCCAAACCCCATTTAAAAACCAAACACTGTTGTCTACCTCCGACTCCGTTTTCTACGCTTAGTAGGGGAGTAGCTGTTGTTAGTTAATGTTACTAATAGTTCTATTTAGTATTGTTAAGTTTGTTTTGAAGCCTCAGCCTTTAGTCCCCCCCTCCAAAAAATATATATATATATGTGTAATATATATATATATGTGTTATATATATTTAAAAAAAAAAATGTACACTGCCTCTGCCTCCCGTATAAGTTATATTAGTGGACATTGTTATACACCACTGCAGTCTGTTGTATTTATTTTACCTATCACTCTATGCTGATATACCCGGTCCCCTACTACTACTGGCAGAGGCAGCCATAAAAAGCTCATATATAATTTTCACTGCCTATGCTAAGGTAGAATGTACAGGCTTGTTGCCCAAACAAGCCAAGCCTTTATTATTTTTCTGTCTGTCAATTGTAATCAGTGAACAGGAGTGTGTGTATTGTAGTAATACTTTGGCCGGCAGACACCGCTGTGTTCATTAATATGGGAA
>ONZH01030272.1:0-58104 GCA_900303285.1 Rhinella marina
TGTAGGAATTTAAGCTCCTGTGTTAACCCTCATAGACCAGATGGCTGGAAAATATCACCTGTTGCTGCTCCGAGCATGCCTTGATATGCAAAAAGCATGCTTGGAGTTGTAGTTTTGGACCAGCCGGAGAGTCACACAGGGTGGAGATCATGGCTCAACATGTGAAAGATGAACAAGAACAAAATCTCAGAGCTTCAGCCCTTGGGTGAATGGCTGCTTCATGAATGAGATTGCTGCAAAATTTTGCAATGAAAGCAATTTAGCAATTTCCATAGGACTTCATTAACATGTTCAACTGCAGTTAAAGTGGCATCCCTATTACAAAGTTAAGGGACATTGCTACATTATTCCATCATTTTATGATCAGGTGATATCAAGCTTCTGGGAACTCTACTAATCCTGAAGATGGAGCCCCCTTCTAAGCTTTCTCTGCACAGTGGCACTCCCAGCCCCCTGGCTGGTATGGATCTACATGGTCCTATAATAGTCCTATTCAGGGTACTGTAATTATTTGCAAAGTGCACAGCTATGGCGCCCTTAGGAAGGGAAAAACAGTGAAGGTAAAATAGTTCTGCACTTCATTTACAGGATGAGTGGTGGTCCCAGAGGTCTGACCCTCACCAACTATAAAGTAAAGGCATCCTTGCCATATTCCTTCACTTTTAAAGATGGGAATACCCCTTAATGGCTGGCCTTAGGGATGTGGGACTGATGAACTGGAGGTCAACAGAAATCTGGAAATTTACAGTCGCATAGCAGTATTCTCTGGCCATTATTACAATACTTCATGGGGTCATTTACAAAAGCCTTATGGCAGGTGTTTGGTGTAAAAAAAAGTAGCAAAATTTGTTGCGTCAACATTTTGCAACATTTTGCAACTTTTCCACCACTCTCAACACTTTTGAAAAAAAGTGGGCAGTGCTTAGAAGAAGAGGGTGGGGACACTACAGCCCGACATGGCATAAATTATAACTGAAATCTACTCCGGAACCTTCATCTCTGAGACTTCTACAGCAAATTTACCATTAACGTGCTCCAGAGAGAAGAAAATCAAAAGGTCCAAAAGTCTGTGCATTGGATTCAGTCAGCAAGGTATGGTGCACATTTAATGGCTGATACTTTTCTGCTGTGAGAGTAAACATTGCTAACACACTCCAAACTTTGAGACGGTTTGGCCAGCGGTATCTTAAATCTGTACCCCAAAGCCTGGGAATTACAGATACGGTTAATAAGAGCCTCATAGAGTAGCGGCCTATGGTTCTGTTGAGAGACTTTAGAGAGGCAGAGAAAAGGAGTACTACAACCTCCATCATTATTGCTGTCCATACCCTGCAATTGGATAGGAATTGTATTGTGATCTACTTGGAATTGGACCTTGTTTCTGTTGGATGTACTACTACTCCTATTTTGCCCTATAATAAAGAGAGACTTATTTGTTTACAGCAACTGGTCTGGAGACTCCACCTTTCGCCGGTCTTTTCACCTGCCCTTCTGCCTTGCACCACAAACCAACACTTAACATCAAGGGCACCCTAACTACCACCAGACAGGAACCCCAATACCAGGGTGTGCCCTCCAGTCATTGCACGGCCGTAGTGAGTGCTGATGTGAAGATTGACAGTGTGATTTGTGAGTACAACTACCACTGCCAGATCCACTACATCTATACTCCATCCGCTCCTCCTGGGCTTGCTGCACTTAAAGCTCGCTGGGTTCTCAATATTCATTTCTTCACGAAAATTACAAAGATCTCTGTACCACATGACGCCATATAAATAAATGCTTGCATACATTTTTTAATTTTTATCCCCTGAATTATAATACACTTGTAGGCAATGTAATTATTTGTAATTAACAAATGATTGTTATTAAACATCTGCTGCATTCTAGGAGAAGAATTTGTATCTAGTTACATCGATTGGGTCTTATCCGGTTGGGAGCTGTGCAGTCGAGCAGTCGAGCTGATGGGTATATAATTAATATATAAGGATTAGAGATGAGCGAGTAGTGAAATATTCGAAAGTTCGAAATTCGATTCGAATAGACCGCGAAATTCGACTATTCGACCAAATATCGAATCCCATTAAAGTCTATGGGGAAAAAATGCTCGCCACTTGGAAATCTCAATTCGACCACTTGGAGGTCACCAAGTCCACCCTGGAACCTCAGAAAAGGATGCCAACACTGCTGGAATGCAACTGGGACAGCAGGGGAAGCATGTCTGGGTGCATATAACGCGCCCAAGTCGCACTATTACGCCACTATCACAGCCTCTCAACAATACACTCCAAACACAATATAACCTCTCTGTAAAGTGAGACCATACAAGGAAACCTTCTTTCCTCAACATTGCCATGGACCCCAAGCCAAACTAGACAAAAAAGAAGATAAAATTCTGCACCCCTTAAAATCACGTTGCCTATGACAACCACAGATGGCATAGGCAAGGGAGAAAGCAAATAGACCCCACCCCTAATTGTCATTGTGTGTGTGTGTGAGATGTGGTCAGACATGTCTTCTTTAAAATGTAAAAACAACTCAAACACATGCAGAAGCCTTAAAATGCCCAAATTGTTGGCGCTTGAGATGTCAGTGACCCGACCTGGCCCAGTGTCATGTCTAGCAGGTAAAGCAGTGGGGATGTTGAGGGATGGCGTCAGGACCGCAAAAGCAGGAAGAGGCCGTGGGCTGGCCAGAGGCTCATGGAAAATTTTGTGGAGGCCCAAGAGGTGAGACGTCTTAAAAAATTGTGTGGAGGCTAAAGAGGTGAGACCTCTTAAACTAATTTTGTAGAGTCCCAAGAGGTGAGACCTGCTTAAAATTATGTGGAGGCCCCAAGAGGTGAGACCTCTTAAAAATTATGTGGAGGCCCAAGAGGTGAGACCTGTTAAACCTTTTGTGGAGGCCCAAGAGGTGAGACCTGTTAAAAAGTTTATGTGGAGGCCCAAGAGGTGAGCAATAAATATATACATTTTTCTTATTTACGGAGCAATTCTACGGCGGTTAAGGAGGAGGAGGAGGTGGAGGAGGAAATGGCACTTCATACAGATGGGCACTTTCACTTTTGGCTGCTTTCCACTGTTAACCTCTTAAACCTTTTGTGGAGGCCGCAAGAGGTGAGACCTGTTAAAAATTATGTGGAGGCCCAAGAGGTGAGCCATAAATATATACATTTTTCTTATTTACGGAGCAATTCTACGGCGGTTAAGGAGGAGGGAGGAGGAGGAGGAAATGGCACTTCATACAGATGGCACTTCACTTTTGGCTGCTTTCCACTGTTAACCTCTTAAACGCTTTTGTGGAGGCCCAAAAGGTGAGACCTGTTAAAATTATGTGGGCCCAGAGGAGACCTGTAACATTTTGTGGAAGGCCCAAGAGGTGAGACCTGTTAAACATTTTGTGGAGGCCCAAGAGGTGAGACCTGTTAAACATTTTGTGGAGGCCCAAGAGGTGAGACCTGTTAAACATTTTGGTGGGAGGCCCAAGGGTGAGACCTCGTTAAACATTTTGTGGGAGGCCCAAGAGGTGAGACCTCTTAAACATTTTTGTGGGAGGCCCAAAGGGTGAGACCCTGTTAAACATTTGTGATGAGGCCCAATAGGTGAGACCTCCTTAAAACATTTTGGAGGGCCCAAGAGGTGAAACGTAGTTAAACATTTTTGTGGAGGCCCAATGAGGTGAGAACGTGTTAAACATTTTGTTGGAGGCCCAAGAGGTGAGTACCTGTTAAACATTTTTGTGGAGGCCCAAGGGGTGAGACCTGGTTAAACATTTTGTGGAGGCCCAAGAGGTGGACCTGTTAACATTTTGTGGAGGCCCAAGAGGTGAGACCCGTTAATAAAATTTTGTGGAGGCCCAAGAGGTGAGACCTCGTTAAACATTTTGTGGAGGCCCAAGATGGTGAGGACGTCTTAAACATTTTGTGGAGGGCCCAAGAGGTGAGACCGTTAAAATTTGTGTGGAGGCCCAAGAGGTGAGACCTGCTTAAACATTTTGTGGAGGCCCAAGAGGTGAGACCTGTTAAACATTTTGTGGAGGCCCAAGAGGTTTGAGACCCGTTAAAAATTATGTGGAGGCCCAAGAGGTGAGACCTGTTAAACATTTTGTGGAGGCCCAAGAGGTGAGACCTCTTAAACATTTTGTGGAGGCCCAAGAGGTGAGACCTGTTAAACATTTTGTGGAGGCCCTAAGAGGTGAGACCCTTTTAAAAATTATGTTGGAGGGCCCAAGAGGTGAGTACCTGTTAAAGCATTTTTGGAGGCCCAAGAGGTGAGACTGTTAAAAATTTACTGTGGAGTGCCCAAAGGGTGAGCCATAAATATATACATTTTCCTTTTAGCGGCAGCAGATTCTTACGGCGGTTTAAGGCCAGGAGGAGGAGGGGCAGGTGGAGGAGGGAAATGGCACTTCATAGCAGATGGCACTTCACTTTTGGCTGCTTCCACTGTTAACGTCTCTTTAAACCTTTTGTGAGGCCCAAAAGGTGAGACCTGTCTAAAAATTATGTGGAGGCCCAGAGGTCGAGAACCAAGAGGTGAGACCTGTTAAACATTTTTGTGGAAAGGCCCAAGAAAAGGTGAGACCTGTTAAACATTTTTGTGGAGGCCCAAGAGGTGAGACCTGTTAAAAATTATGTGGAGGCCCCATAGGTGAGACCTCTTAAACATTTTGTGCAGGCCCCAAGAGGTGAGACGTGTTAAAAATTATGTGGAGGCCCAAGAGGTGAGACCTGTTAAACATTTGTGGAGGCCCCAAAGGTGAGACCTCTTAAACATTTTGTGGAGGCCCAAGAGGTGAGACCTGTTAAAATTATGTGGAGGCCCAAGAGGTGAGACCTTGTTAAAAATTATGAGGAGGCCCAAGAGGTGAGACCTGTTAAACATTTTGAGGAGGCCCAAGAGGTGAGACCTCTAAAATATGTTGGAGGCCCAAGAGGTGAGACCCTGTTAAAATTATGGGAGGCCCAAGAGGTGAGACTCTTAAAAATTTTGGTGGGGGCCCAAGAGGTGAGACCTCTTAAACATTTTGTGCAGGCCCAAGAGGTGAGACCGGTTAAAAATTATGTTGAGGCCCAAGAGGTGAGACCTGTTAAAAATTATGAGGAGGCCCAAGAGGTGAGACCTGTTAAAAATTATGTGGAGGCCCAAGAGGTGAGACCTGTTAAAAATTATGAGGAGGCCCAAGAGGTGAGACCTGTTAAAATTATGAGGAGGCCCAAGAGGTGAGACCTCTTAAAAATTATGTGGAGGCCCAAGAGGTGAGACCTGTTAAAAATTATGAGGAGGCCCAAGAGGTGAGACCTCTTAAACATTTTGTGGGGGCCCAAGAGTTGAAACCTCTTAAACATTTTGTGCAGGCCCAAGAGGTGAGACCGGTTAAAAATTATGTTGAGGCCCAAGAGGTGAGACCGGTTAAAAATTATGAGGAGGCCCAAGAGGTGAGACCTCTTAAACATTTTGTGGAGGCCCAAGAGGTGAGCCATACACATATAAATTTTCTTATTTACGGAGCAATTCTACGGCGGTTAAGGAGGAGGAGGAGGAGGAGGTGGAGGAGGAAATGGCACTTCATACAGATGGCACTTCACTTTTGGCTGCTTTCCACGGTTGGAGAAGCAAAGTCCGGGTCAATCCACTTGCTGTTCATTTTGATTAGCGTCAGCCTGTCGGCACTGTCGGTTGACAGGCGGCTGCGCTTATCGGTTATAATGCCCCCGGCTGCGCTGAACACCCTTTCTGATAGCACGCTGGCGGCAGGGCAGGCAAGCACCTCCAAGGCGTACAGGGACAGTTCCAGCCACGTGTCCAACTTGGAGACCCAGTAAGTGTAGGACGCCGAGGGATCGGGGAGGACAGGGTTACGGTCTGCCAGGTACTCCCGCAACATCCGCCGATACTTGTCCCTCCTGCTGATAGCGGGCCCCGCAGTGATGGAAGTTGCACGAGGGGGTGCCATGAACGTGTCCCACACCTTGGAGAGTGTTCCCCTGGTGGCTGTGGGCCTGATGGATGTTGTGGGACTCTGGGAGACCCTCTCCTCTCTGCCGCCAGCGATGGTGGGTGGGAAAATCTCCATCATGTTCTGCACGAGTTCCCTCTGGTATTCCAGCAATCGATTCGTCCTCTCCTCTACCGGAATAAAAGAGGAGACGTTATCTTTATACCGGGGGTCCAGGAGTGCGAAGACCCAGTACAGTTTGTTCTCCACTATCCGGACAACACGTGTGTCCCGGGAAAAGCAGCCCAGCATGAAGTCAGCCATGTGTGCCAGACTCTGAATAGGCATGACCTCACTGCCCCCACCAGAAGGATCACTTGCCATTTCCTCCTCTTCCTCTTCCGCCTCCTCTCCGCCCCATCCGCGCTGAACCAATGGGACGCACACAGCCTGACTGCTACCCTCGCCGCCAGCATCCTCCTCCTCTTCCACAGCCACCTCCACGTCGTCCTCCTCCTCATCCTCCTCCTCCTGCAACTGCCACCGTGAAGCAGACAAAAGTGTGGTCTGACTGTGTAGCTCCGTTGCGTCTCCTCCTACCCCCGTCTCCTCTGCGTGCAATGCGTTCTCCCTTATTGCGATGAGCGATTCTTTAAGGACGCCTAGGAGCGGGATGGTTACGCTCACTATAGCGTCCTCGCTGCTGACCTTCTTGGTGGACTCCTCAAAGATACGCAGTACATCGCATATGTCTGCCATCCATGGCCACTCGTGGTTGGCAAACTGAGGGAGCTGAGTTGGAGGCACGCGTGGATTCATAATCTGGTACTCCATCAATGCTCTCTGCTGCTCACACACCCTGGCCAACATGGAATAGGTGGAATTCCAGCGAGTCGGCAGGTCGCACAACAGCCGATGTTCAGGCAAATGGAGGCGTTGCTGGAGTTTTTTTAAGCTAGCAGCAGCTACAGTTGACTTCCGAAAGTGAGCGCACAAGCGCCGCACTTTCACCAGTAGCTCTGCCAGGTTGGGGTAAGTCTTCAGAAATTTTTGGACTACCAGATTAAAAACGTGGGCCAGGCATGGTACGTGATTGAGTTCGGCAAGCTCCAGAGCCGCCACCAGGTTACGGCCGTTATCGCACACGACCATGCCTGGTCCTAGCTGCAGCGGCGACAGCCACATCTCCGTCTGCTGCAATATGGCGTCCCTCACCTCTGGGGCGCTGTGCTTCCTGTCGCCCAAGCTGATGAGCTTTAGCACCGCCTGCTGACGTCTCCCCGCGCCAGTGCTGCAACGCTTCCAGCTAGCGGCTGAGGGAGATGTTAAGGCACAGGAGGAGGAGGAGGAGGAGGAGGAGGGGGGTTTATCAGAACCCATGCTGGCAATCTTGGGCGGGGGTGGTAGGTAGGCCGTCTCTGTTTGCGACCCCGTCCCCGCTTCCACTACATTCACCCAGTGTGCCGTCAAAGAGATGTAGCGTCCCTGGCCGCAAGCGCTTGTCCACGAGTCGGTGGTCAAGTGGACCTTTGCGCTGACTGCGTACCTCAGGGCCCGCCTGATGTTACGCGACACGTGCTGGTGCAGGGCGGGGACGGCACTCCGGGAAAAGTAGTGGCGGCTGGGGACGGAATAGCGAGGTGCGGCAGCCGCCATCAGGTCGCGGAAGGCCTGCGTCTCCACAAGCCTAAACGGCAACATCTCCAGGGCCAGCAGTTTGGAGATGTGGCAGTTTAAGGCTTGGGCTTGGGGGTGACTCGAGGCGTACTTCCGCCTGCGGTCGAACGCCTGCGAGATGGACAGTTGTTGGGACGAGGAGTGTGAGGGTGCAGGCGAAGAGGCGGGGGAAGGGGAGGCTGAAGGAGAAGGCCCCAAAGTAGCCGAGGCAGAGGCAGATGTGGAGGTGTCCTGGCTGGAGGTCTGGACCGCAGTGGCAGCACACAACAAAGGGGAAGAGGCAGTGGCAGCAGGACCGGGCGCAGTTTGTATTGCGTTTGCTCTCTCCCACTCAGCCCAGTGCTTGACTTCCAAGTGACGCCGCATGCCTGAGGTGGTCAGATTGCTCTTCTCAGAGCCCCTACTCAGTTTTGAGTGGCAGAGTGTGCAAACCGCGCTCAGTTTGTCATCCGCACAAACATTAAAAAATCTCCACACCACAGAAGTACGAGGCCTCGATGGGGGAGCTTCGCGCGACTGCCCGCTGCCGGGAACAGCTTCGGCCGTGCTGGCTGTGGCCTCACTACTCTGTCTGGACTGTCCTCTGCCTCTGGACATCCCTCTGCCTGTGGACATCCCTCTGCCTGTGGACATCCCTCTGCCTGTGGACATCCCTCTGCCTCTGGACATCCCTCTGCCTCTTGCTGCCTTTTTCGGTGCTGCGCAGACCACCACCTCTCCACTGCTTTCCCCGCTGGACATCACCCCTGGCCAAGTGGGGTCGGTCATTTCGTCATCCACCACCTCCTCTTCCTCACTCTGCTCCTCCTCCTGCCCACTGGACATTCCAACAGCCTCCCTTGATGGCAACTGCGTCTCATCATCATCATCGCTCATGATAACAGATGCTGGCTCAGGGTCCACATCAGCAGGAGATGGCGAAAACTCAAGGGTTTGGGCATCACTACAAACAAATTCCTCTCCTAGCTCCTGGGATTCTTCCGGCACATCTGAAAAAGGACCCGAAAAGAGCTCCTGGGAGGGGTCAAGGGTGGGATGACTCTGTTGGCCAGGTGTGGAGGAAGGAGGGTCAGAGTGAGACTGTGTGGATGACTGGCTGGTGGACAACTGTGTGGAAGCGCTATCGGCTATCCATTGCACCACCTGTTCAACCTGCTCAGGCCTCAACAGCGGTGTAACCCGCCCCCTGCTTAACTGTCCCATAAAGGCAGGGATTCTGGATGAGCGGGATCCTGGCTGACCCTCACCAGCACGCATTGTATCCCCACTGGCTTCAACAAGGCCCCCAACAGCATTTCCGCGCCCCCGTCCTCGTCCACGTCCTATTCCGCTAGCCCCCCGCCGCATTTTTTTTTTTTTTACAATATTTTGCCTTCACAGCCGTGAAATTAGTTTGCAAGAGAACGCACAGTACAGTTGCCAATTGAAAGGCCTATATATTGTATATATTGTATATTTCAAGGTACACAGCCGTGTTCTAAGTGATCAGACGGTGTGTATGAACAACAGTTATGAGAAATTACTTTGCAAGAGAACGCACAGTACAGTTGCCAGTTAAGGCCTATATATTGTATTTTTCAAGGTACACAGCCGTGTACTAAGTGATCAGACGGTGTGTATGTACAACAGTTATGAGAAATTACTTTGCAAGAGAACGCACAGTACAGTTGCCAGTTAAGGCCTATATATTGTATTTTTCAAGGTACACAGCCGTGTACTCAGTGATCAGACGGTGTGTATGAACAACAGTTATGAGAAATTACTTTGCAAGAGAACGCACAGTACAGTTGCCAGTTAAGGCCTATATATTGTATTTTTCAAGGTACACAGCCGTGTACTAAGTGATCAGACGGTGTGTATGAACAACAGTTATGAGAAATTACTTTGCAAGAGAACGCACAGTACAGTTGCCAGTTAAGGCCTATATATTGTATTTTTCAAGGTACACAGCCGTGTACTAAGTGATCAGACGGTGTGTATGTACAACAGTTATGAGAAATTACTTTGCAAGAGAACGCACAGTACAGTTGCCAGTTATAAGGCCTATATATTGTATTTTTCAAGGTACACAGCCGTGTACTAAGTGATCAGACGGTGTGTATGAACAACAGTTATGAGAAATTACTTTGCAAGAGAACGCACAGTACAGTTGCCAGTTAAGGCCTATATATTGTATTTTTCAAGGTACACAGCCGTGTACTAAGTGATCAGACGGTGTGTATGAACAACAGTTATGAGAAATTACTTTGCAAGAGAACGCACAGTACAGTTGCCAGTTAAGGCCTATATATTGTATTTTTCAAGGTACACAGCCGTGTACTAAGTGATCAGACGGTGTGTATGAACAACAGTTATGAGAAATTACTTTGCAAGAGAACGCACAGTACAGTTGCCAGTTAAGGCCTATATATTGTATTTTTCAAGGTACACAGCCGTGTACTAAGTGATCAGACGGTGTGTATGAACAACAGTTATGAGAAATTACTTTGCAAGAGAACGCACAGTACAGTTGCCAGTTAAGGCCTATATATTGTATTTTTCAAGGTACACAGCCGTGTACTAAGTGATCAGACGGTGTGTATGAACAACAGTTATGAGAAATTACTTTGCAAGAGAACGCACAGTACAGTTGCCAGTTAAGGCCTATATATTGTATTTTTCAAGGTACACAGCCGTGTACTGAGTGATCAGACGGTGTGTATGAACAACAGTTATGAGAAATTACTTTGCAAGAGAACGCACAGTACAGTTGCCAGTTAAGGCCTATATATTGTATTTTTCAAGGTACACAGCCGTGTACTGAGTGATCAGACGGTGTGTATGAACAACAGTTATGAGAAATTACTTTGCAAGAGAACGCACAGTACAGTTGCCAGTTAAGGCCTATATATTGTATTTTTCAAGGTACACAGCCGTGTACTAAGTGATCAGACGGTGTGTATGAACAACAGTTATGAGAAATTACTTTGCAAGAGAACGCACAGTACAGTTGCCAGTTAAGGCCTATATATTGTATTTTTCAAGGTACACAGCCGTGTACTAAGTGATCAGACGGTGTGTATGAACAACAGTTATGAGAAATTACTTTGCAAGAGAACGCACAGTACAGTTGCCAGTTAAGGCCTATATATTGTATTTTTCAAGGTACACAGCCGTGTACTAAGTGATCAGACGGTGTGTATGAACAACAGTTATGAGAAATTACTTTGCAAGAGAACGCACAGTACAGTTGCCAGTTAAGGCCTATATATTGTATTTTTCAAGGTACACAGCCGTGTACTGAGTGATCAGACGGTGTGTATGAACAACAGTTATGAGAAATTACTTTGCAAGAGAACGCACAGTACAGTTGCCAGTTAAGGCCTATATATTGTATTTTTCAAGGTACACAGCCGTGTACTAAGTGATCAGACGGTGTGTATGAACAACAGTTATGAGAAATTACTTTGCAAGAGAACGCACAGTACAGTTGCCAGTTAAGGCCTATATATTGTATTTTTCAAGGTACACAGCCGTGTACTGAGTGATCAGACGGTGTGTATGAACAACAGTTATGAGAAATTACTTTGCAAGAGAACGCACAGTACAGTTGCCAGTTAAGGCCTATATATTGTATTTTTCAAGGTACACAGCCGTGTACTGAGTGATCAGACGGTGTGTATGAACAACAGTTATGAGAAATTACTTTGCAAGAGAACGCACAGTACAGTTGCCAGTTAAGGCCTATATATTGTATTTTTCAAGGTACACAGCCGTGTACTGAGTGATCAGACGGTGTGTATGAACAACAGTTATGAGAAATTACTTTGCAAGAGAACGCACAGTACAGTTGCCAGTTAAGGCCTATATATTGTATTTTTCAAGGTACACAGCCGTGTACTGAGTGATCAGACGGTGTGTATGAACACCAGTTATGAGAAATTACTTTGCAAGAGAACGCACAGTACAGTTGCCAGTTATAAGGCCTATATATTGTATTTTTCAAGGTACACAGCAGTAGTGCCAAATATAGTTTGGTATGTAGCAGAGCACCTAATACACCACTAATGCCTCTCTCTGTCCCTACTCCAGCAGCTATCCCTGAATACAGCAGCCGTTCTCTGTAAAGTCTATATTGTAGTAAGCTATCACTGAAGTCCACTGTAGTAGCCCTGATAAGGGCTTTTAATCACGCTCCTGCCTATCCAACAGCTAAAATCTGTCTCTCCCTTCTCCAGCCTCTGTCCCTGACTAAGTTCACGCAGCATATGCGTACGAGCAGGAAGAGCTGAGTTTTTAATATTCGAGGTCACATGGTTTTTCCAGCCAATGCATGTAGACGCCGTTTTCGCGCTGCCAGCGTGCTCAGCGTGCCTGTCATACCCCCCCTGCATGGTGATTGGTGGAAAAAGAGCGCCAGGGAAGGTGGGAGGGGAAACGAATTCTAGGTGCGCCATTGCCGTTATACTCGAATTAAATCGAGTACGCCGAATATCGTAGTATTCGATCGAATACCAGCTCGATCGAACACTACTCGCTCATCTCTAATAAGGATCATAAAATATGGGGATTTTCAGAAGCAGTGGAATTAAAGTGACCTGATACATTAGACAGTTTCTGATCTGCCTCAGATTCTTCTTTCCAGATTTTAGAAGAGGGAAAGAGGCACTGACTGGTATCTTGCAGACACTATACATTTTATCTACCGTATAGCCCTGACATCAGTGTCAACTACACCGTCCTAACAACAGTGAAGTCATACCGCCCTTATAACAGTATATACATTGCCCCCACAACATTGTCAGCCATGATCCACCCATAACATGGCAGCTATATTACTATAACAATGAGCTCTGAATCACAGCAATCTAATCACTGGGACCTCCCCCCCCCGATAACAAGAATGGAGATCCCGAGCGCATGTGTGCTACCATTCCATTTATTCTCTATGAGATTGCCCGAGATAGAAAAGCAAGGTAATTGGCTATCTCTAGCACTGCCATAAAGAATGAATGGAGCCGCAGTGCACATGCTGAACCTGTTGTTCCATGCAGATGGGCATATGGGGCCCCTGTACTTGATTGGACCACCAATCAGATGTTTATCCTCTGGATAGTAAATGAGTTACTATCATGGCACATGTTCATCTTTTGGGATTGTTTGGGCAGTCCCCCCATCCTCTGGCCAGACCTTCCAAGAGAGGCTTATTTACCTGCTTACCTCCTCTGCCTCTCTCACTCCTGCGCTGCCACACTCAGGTCCCCTGCTATCAACATCCTTTTTGATGCTGCTGCAACCAATGAGTGTCCACAGTGGGGAACTGCTTCCCTTGCATCACATGACCAACTGATGCAACACACGGGAAGCAGGTCGCCACTGAGGCCACATTGGCTGCAGCATGTCAAGGTGGATGTTGACAGCAGAGGACCTGAGTGATGTAGGGGCGGCGCAAGATCAAAGGTACCAGGATCAGGGCATGGGGAGCAGGTATATATTCTTCCCTTTGCAAGTCTGGTCAGGAGGGGGGAATCTTTCCAAAAGGTCCCCACAAGGTGAACAACCCTTTTAAATCTGTAAGTGCTTTTATGCAAAATTTGCATTGAATGCCTGTTCTAATAGAAGCCCCTTTCAGTGCACCCATGAAGTAATGAACCCATCTATACACTGTAGATATATGAAAACATTTCCACAAATCACTGCAGCCTTTCTTGTGTTCAGGAGATTCCTCCATTTTCTAATACTTTTTGAAGAGAAGTGGAGACAACTTGTTAATAGAAAACTTACCTCTGTGAATACTGCTATCAGGTCTGAAAATTGCTCCCCATTGTCAATTTCACACCATTTGCTCATCCTTTGTTGAATGCACAGTTTTTTTTCTTCACAAAATTCATTTGTATCGTTTTATGGTGATATGGTGAAATTGATTCCATTAACATTAGGAGAAGAAATAAATGAGTGATTTAGTTCACTACCGGGACCTGCAAATATCCATCTGATAATAATATCCTTTGCGTCTTCGTGTGTACTTTAGCTAACTCTATATGACATGGGTTAATTATAGGGGTGTGCCAAAGAAGCACCGGGGGTAGATGTAACCATTGCCTATGCACCTGCTACAGCTATGCTTGGTTTCGATACTTCCAACATATTTTGTCCTTCTTTGATTTCTTCATATTTCTATATATTGAACTCAAAATCTACACAGTTCTTTGCAGTCCCGCTTATGCAACAGTCCCACAAAAAATGGCTGCACACCCACACAAGTAATCCTCGACACAGTGTATCTGAAACCCAATACAATATCTGGAACAGTGCTTCTCAATAATTATAATACTGGTATATTGATATGTAATAGACAAACCATCTGGCCCCTTCAATTTCTGGGACCTGGATATTTGCTGCCCTGGTAGGGAACTAAATTATAATTTTATAAATGAGGTCCACTCGACCCTTTCCTATTCTACTCTTTAATCTAGTTTACGCTGGAGCAAGATGCACTTCTCTTAATAATTTAGGTGCATTTCTGACCGCAGTGTCATTGCACCAGAAAGTCAAATCTACACCCGCTATAGATGGCATAGATCTGAAGTGGTTTCTAGTGTAAATTATACTTAATTTGCCAGGCTTTGGGAGGCAGCATCTCCTTGCACAAAATCCTAACCTGCTACACCTACTTTTCAGAAAGGTTAGCAAGGATTCCAAGTGCAAAAAGTTACATTTTTATTATGCACAAATTTGCAACTTCTCATAGGCCAGAGACTTCACGTCACATGGTCTAGGTTCATCTCATAAGTGAATGGGGCTGAGTGTCATACCAAGCACAACCACTATACAGTGCATGGCTCTGTGCTTGGTGGTCTGCAAGAAGACCGCGGCAGTACTGTAATTGCCGCTGCTTTCTCAAAAAGTTGATCAGCAGGGGTCCCAGGTGTCAGACCCCCCCCCCCCCCCAATAAGATACTGATGACCTATCCAGAGGAAAAAATCTCAGAAAAACCCTTAACATCTAGAACACAAACTAGCTTCCACCCGGCTATTATTTGGCATCCCTCTGAGATGTACCATCCATGAAGTGCCACCGTGGCAAGCTGGTACTGCATACAGTTTATTCAACCCATATTGACAATGACTGATTTTTAGCAAAAATAATTAGGGATTCACCAGGTGTTCACCTAATTTATTGACTAACACACATCCGTTTTGAACCCATCTAAAAACTCTATAACTAACTTTTAGCGGTGTGCCTCCTGAATCACAATACGGTAAGTGAAGGCATCTGAATTTCGCTTAGGGCTGCATTATCACCAACTCATTCATAATAAAAGGCTTAAGTAATAATGAGGAGCAAGAGACTAGGTAATGAGATGTAACCTTTGCTTCGCTCTTTTACCTTGAGCGTGATTGAAGAGCATTATATTAAGCCATTCATGTTTAATTTGGTTCAGGGAGATCGAGCTTGATCACCAGCGCAGCTCGCATCATACTGATGTTTTTTCTCATTAAGTGGAGGAATAGTAAATTATAAGCAAATACTATAAATATCTGTTTTTAAGGGGTTTTATAACAACTTGGGGGGCACATTACTCTCTGAGATTGTCATCTCCAGGCTAAGATAGTTGGCAAATCTCAAGAGGCCACTCCAACACTGTAGATTTGGGTACAAACTGGATACAAAACATATTCCTCGGCCATCTTGCCACTGCTTACAAAACACTTTGTCCCTCATTACCATGAACTGTGTATACAATCCAGCTCTCCAAAACACAAGTCACAGTTCATACCATGCATCTGGTCGGAGGCCCAGGCTCCCACAGGCTTTAGCGCTGCCTGTCTTTTACCTAGAGTGAGATCCCTGTTGGAAGGGTTCAACCAATATATACATGAGTTCTTCATCTGGCTGCTAATTAAGCCTCGTCTGAGAAACAGAGGAAAAAAACAACTTTCCCAAAATTTTCATTCTCACCCAGCTTTCCCTGGGCAAGACATACCATTCTAGTGGTGTCAGTATGCCACTCTAATAGCTCCACTGGCACAGTTTACATAGAAGCTTTTATCTTCACCATAATCCACTCAAAATACAACATTGTACCAGATTTTGCATACTCCCCTTCTATCATCCAAATCTACAGAATGAGAGCTTGATATTAAGTATCTGCAGAAGAATTCGGACAGGAATACTCATGTCCCTACCAAACTTATACCATTAAAAAAATCTACTGTCTAGGTTCCATATTATGGAGCAGAATTCATCATGCATTTGCTCCTGCTCAATAGCGTAAATGTTGGTAACCAATATCCGCATGTGATGGCAACCCTTTGCAGTGACACTAAACTTGAGCTTAAGATATGTCATCTACTGGCCACCACTATGGTTCCTAAGCAGTTTAAAAGGTGAGTTCTGTCCTGGTAAATGGAGTTCAGTTTCACAGTTGGAGGATTTTGACGGTATCAAAATCTTCCATTCTCCACAGAAGAAACTGTTGTGGGTCTTCACTTGCATGCTGTGGACCCATTTAAGGCTTAACTCCTTTGAATGGAGCTAGACCACAAGCGGACACCCATCCAGACTCTGCACCAAGAAGAGACTTGTCCCTTCTTGGCACGTTTGCAGCTTTAAACTGTTGGGCTGAGAACTGCAGCACTGACTATCATTAAAATCAATGAAAGTAGGACACCACTGGAATTTTGACCTGCCAAATCCCACAATGTGAATGGGCCTTATGTACTGGGATCAGACTTGGCAACAAGAGCAATTCTGATAGACCCAGTCTCTGGGATAATAATAGGTCCTAATGGTCCAACCAACAATAGACAACTTTGTTTGGAGGAAAAACTAGGGTGTTGAAAAATTGACAAATAACCAGTTAGACCTTATTGATGCTATATCCTTTGCAAATAATGTAAGCACTGAGGATAAAGTTAGTATACCGAGTGGTCTCACAAGGTTTGCTATATCTTAGCAAGATCATGCTGCAGCAGGCCACTCTGCTGCTGTCCGTAATTATCGGATAGCATCAACTGCAACACTGACACTCTCTAAAAACAATGAAAGTATGACACCACCGGAATTTTGACCTGCCAAAATTCAAACAGCAAATCCCACAATGTGAATGGGCCTTCAGTTATCCTTAAAAAATAATGTACTGGGATCAGACTTGGCAACAAGAGCAATTCTGACAGACCCAGTCTTTGGGATAATAATAGGTCCTGATGGTTCAACCAATAATAGACAGCTCTATTTGGAGCAAACACTAGAGTATTGGAAAATTGGCAAATAACCAATTAGACCTTATAGATGATAAATCATTTGCAAATAATGTCAGCACTGAGGATGAAGTTAGTATACAGCTTAGTCTCACAAGGTTTGCTATATCTTTGCAAGATCATGCTGCAGCAGGCCACTCTGCTCAGGCCACTCTGCTGCTGACCGCAATTATCGGACAGCATCAGATCATGGAAGAAACTTCCCATGCAGTGAATGGCACCTACATAGTTAACCACTTCAAACTTGCATACTGAGTGCCATAGGTTTAGGGGGATATATCTCAATAAGGGGTGCATAAACTCTTTTTAATATGGTGACAGGTGCTCTTTAAGGTCTTTAGTGGCAATTCTTACAGCTTTTTGTAAAGTATTTCCTCCGGTTAACTTATAAAAGTAGTGAAAAACTTTGGCATAGTTTGTGCTGAATTGTTGATTGAAAAAAGTGACAAGGGAGCAATCACATGATGTCAAGACGATGGAACGGGAAACTTAAGCAGATGGATTTAACCTCAATGGGACTTTGTATAACTCTTTGAAATCTCAAAGCTAATTTTATTTTCTGACAAGTCATTAAAGACATCTAGAAGTTATGTGCCTCAGCCTCTGTACTGTATCTAGGTTGATGTAAAGACAAGTAATATAATGTTTAGGCAGTTTATAGGAGGTACAGTAAGAGATAAAAGTGACTCATTTTCTTCATAGCCAGAATGTTTCATGTCCACCTCTATTTTGTCTCTCATTTTGTCTCTTAATTGAAAAACAAGATGAATATAATATATATATATATATATATATATATATATATATATATATATATATATAACAACATGCTTGTAAAATCCTTGACAGACTGCAATTCACAATACAGCCACTGGGTGGCCAGGCCAGATATATATAGGACAGACTTCCTGTGACAGAGTAGCACAATAGATATATATATTTTTTAAAGCTGGTTATCTCATACCACTCCATGTTGGGATATGTTGAGCTAAGTGTAAAGATAAGGAAGGACATGTTAGCCCCAATGTAAGGTGAGTGTATAGCCCTTCAATCAAGTTAAGGCTGGTTTCTTACCCAAACAGGAAGTATCAGCCTGTAGGGAGCAATGTAATGTAATGTGATGCTATGCCATTTATTTCAGCAGAGGAAGTAATGGTTGACTATGGTTATCAGGAGCATGGCTAACCATTCCTTTCCTCCCCTCTTGGTAGCAGTGGGATGGTCCTATTTCCTGCCAGGGAGGGGGAGGAGGTCCAATCTAGCTAGGAAGGGAAAAGGAGTTCCTGCTCTAATAGTGGGGAGTGAGGAAGGACATGTCAGAGCTGCAGAGAGATCAGCAAAATGCAAGAGCTTCAAGAAAGCATCAGTGAAGCAAGACAGCTTTACAAACACTGCTGAAAGCTGAGGGATTTCAGCTCAGACACCACCACCTACCTAAATCATCTAGGCCAGACTAACGCCAAGCCTTTATTACAGTGGACACCTACTGTACATCCATAAGTGCTTGCTAGTGCCAACCTATTGGTAACCAAACTGCCACCATGCCTCCTAATCTGGTGCCAGAAACTGCAATTTGTGCTTCATACTGCTGGAAGTGCCGCAAGTTATGTTTTGCACTAAGTAAAGAGAGACTTTTATATGTTGACTTCTGGCCTGATTCTTCAAGCTACTCTTTCACTGCACCGAACCCCAGAGAGCAGGCCTGCAGAGTACACCATGACAAAACCCCTTATCAGGGCCACTTCCACTCCCATTCTCTCCACCGGCTCCTCAGGGGCTCAATGCACATTCTTTCAAGGCGGATAAATAATAAAGCAGAATTAAACAAAAATAACAAATATAAGCACATAGTACAATGATTTTATTTTCTTATGTTCATCATTTTTGACTTTCTCTCTTTTAACTTCTCTTTTCTCAGTCACCTGTCACTCTCCAGATGTCACACCTGTGCCGAATCTGGTAGAAGCAGATATTGCAGATGCAGATTTGACAGAGCCACCTGCCGTAGTGTGAAGCTTTTCCTACATCTACATCAGTAGTTTATAAACTTGCTTTTTGTCCTTTTTGTACGATTGTTTTTTTTAAAAATATATAATCTGGAAACTTGAAGAGCATATTCACAAAACTGTAATTTTTCCTAATCAATTGTAACATTTTTGTTTGGACAGATTCAACCTGATTACCCACTCGGAATGGTGAGACATTTTATTAGAGCCCATAGATCAGAGACCTAGACCTTGGGTTGCTTACAGATACATTGCTATAGTGAGTACAGAAGTCATCTTTGCAACTCAGACTGGTGCCTAAGGGGTCTCGATAGACCCTCTCCAACATAAGAAGACACTAGTGTTATATGTGCCACATACATGTCTACTAGAATTTGTAGGCTGCTCAACTCTTATAGAGAGTTTAAATTGACACTTTCATCAAAACTGAATTTTTTATAGTTACTTAAAAAATGGGTGGATACTGAATGTAATTCCTTGAAGTCACTCCAAGTACTCCACTTATTGTCCTGGCTATTTAATGTAACTTAACAGACTCACTTAACTATCTCTATCAGACCATGACGGCGGCCAGAGGGACTCACCTATAGTGACTCAATTAAATCATCACCATTGCAATGCTCTTGTGTGGACATCTTTATCTAAATCAAGAGACCAATAGTGCTGTTATATAGTTATCCTAATTTTACTAGTATACTATAATACTAGCATACAATATCTTCCCCTAACAGCTGCAGTAAACTGACAATTTATTACGTATCTAAATAGGAATTTTATTTCTGTGTTCTGACAGCTATAAAAGGGCCAGTTTTTGTGTTTAATTTTCAAGGACTTGGTAGTTCTGGAAAGAAAAATAAAAACAGCCAAAAATTCTAAAAATTCTAAAAAATAAAAAAAAAATAAAAATGTTTTCTAAACATCCCTTTAATAAAAATGTAGCATGTTCGGACATTCTTCTTTTTCTATATCAGCCTTGGATTCCAAAATGTAGGTGACAGAACCCTTTAACTTATTTACACTCCTTAGCCTTCATATATTAGCCTGATATTGTATAAAAATTAGCTATAAAATGTAGAACAATGTATAAAAGTAAAGACTATTACTTTGAGGGACATCTTATAATGCAAATATGTGCATAATTGTTAAAATAATAGACTGTAACAGAGCCGTACAGCATGAAGCGAGGAATGAAGAACACTTGTCATGAAGAAACGTATGTCAGTAATAGAGAGCAGACTGTATGTACTATATATAGCTAAACAACAACATATGTGCCAACCTGTTGTACGCCTCCTGACAGCCCTAAAAGTAGAATCGCAGTTTTAAAGTTTAGAAACTCTCAGTAGCTGTTCACCTGATTAGTATTCAATGTCTGTGATAATGTAAGGTCCTTGCATTTATAGCTGTCTATAGAAATACATCAAATTGAGATATGTTTAAAGTTTTTTTTCCAAGATTTTCCCCTGGATAGATCATCAGTATCTGATCTGTGGGGGTTTGAAACCCGGGACCTGTGAGACCAGTGACGACACGTTCATGTGTCACGTGGCCTAAGAGCAGCTCAGCTCTCCATTCAGGTGAATGGGGATGCGTGCAATACCAGGTTACAAACTGTTACATCAGGAGAGAGGATCCTGCCCTTGAGGTCTTACAATCTCCGATAGATGGGGTAAGGATACAGTGGGTGAGGGTAAAGCTGGTTATATGGCAGTATAGCGGCAGGAAGATTACTGTAGGTTGTAGGCTAGTTTGAAGAGGTGGGTTTTCAGGTTTCTTTTGAAAGTTTGAGTCTGATATGTTGGAGTAGAAACTCCAGAGTACAGGGGGAAATTTTGGAGGTTGATAAGAAGAGGGCAGAAAAAGAGGTCTTGTGAGGATTGGAGGTTGCGTGTAGGAAGATAACAGGATGTCAGGTCACGGGTGTATGGAGGGACAGGTTGTGGACAGCCTTGTATGTCTTAGTTAGTGTTTTGTACTGGATTCTCTGGGTAATGGGGATCCCGTGAAAGGACTTAATAGACAGTAACTAGTGCAAAAACTGCAGTAATTTACTAATTGAATTATTATTATTTTTTTTAATGTAATTTTCTAATTAGACATTCCACTTAATTCTCAGTTTTTCTCAGACTGTTTGGGATTTAAAATCAGAAAAATTAAACAAAAACAGAAGTCAAGTCAACATTTTGGACCTAAAAATAACATTAGTATAAAGAACAATCACATTTTCAGTGAACTAGTTCTTTGTTGTCAACATGAATTAATTTACTTAAATGATAAAGAAATAAATATACAATTCAACAAAATATACTTACCAGACAAATGCAAAATATATTAACCCCTTAAAATTCCCCCACCATCATGCCTCTAGTCTGCAGTGCAATCGTCTGACATCGCTGCAGAAACTCTCCTGTTTCTGTAATCTAGAAGGAGCAGGTTGGGTGCTTGGCTGCCAAAGAAAGCTGGGGATCCTGCAGAGAAGGTAAAAGCAATTTATATCTGTCTCCTCTTTTACAGGTTACATAGCACTCATTGAATACTATGTAGTGAACCTGGCTCTGCTGGACCAAGTGGACGGGGGTAGTGTCAGGCACAGCCACTACATGGTTTAGGCTACCTTCACACTTGCGGTAGCCCTTTCCGGCAGGCAGTTCTGGCAGGGGAATAGGCTGCCGGATCCGTGCTACCACTAGTCCACCATGCACCTGGAAGTCCACTCCGGCCCCATTCACTATAATGGGGGCGGGCCGGAGGTCCGGTCAAGGCACGGCAAACATTCAGAGAGGCGGCCGAACCAAAACCACAACATGTTGTAGTTTTTGTCCGGCCGCCTCTCAGCATGTTTGCAGTGCTGTGGCCGGACCTCTGGCTTGCCCCCATTATAGTAAATGGGGCCGGAGCGGACTTCTGGTGGCACGGTGAACTAGCGGTAGGACGGATCGGAAAAGGGTAGGACGGAAAAGGCTACCCACCACAAGTGGCAAAGTAGCTTTACGGAGCTGTAGAGTTTCCTGCCTGGTTCCAGTTCCAAGCATATCCTAAATACCACAGATTGTTGTGGGGTGCCCGGGAGCCAGACCCCAGCAGATGTGATATTGATGATCATTGCTAAATATTGCCGCCACCAGGGCATTTATGACTTTTTGGTTGATGACCTATATCTGCGGCACTTTCTATTGACTGCAGTGTTAGTAGAGCCGGATCTCATGCCAGCTAAAAATGCATTCTTAATCCTCGGGTGATAGATCAGATGTAAAGAAAAGCATCTGAGTAAATCCAATTTGCTAAAGGGATTGTAAAATCCATTTTTGAAAAACTTACTCAAGCAAGAACGAGTTGACCCAGCCAACCAGATATTCTGATAACTACCTCAAGGTCAAAAACTGATTACTAATTCATCAAATATCCGAGGCAGTCTAAATTGTTTGCAGAACAAATACTTGGGCCGGGGAAGATGTTCCATTGCATAATTTTAATAGCACTCAAGGATTGGCAGCCACGTGCAAACAGAATAGTGCTTTCCATTTGCCATGTTGCAGATGCAGAGCTACAGTATTATGATGAAAGCTCTGACAACCCAAAGCCGTGATTTGCCCAGAAATTAGTCCACCAGACACCTGTGATTACTCCCTCATTCCTGGAAATAAAACTAGCCATTCTTCAGCCGTTTGCATTCTGTTTCTGGTGATTCTTCTCCTCCTCCAAAAAAAATGATATCATGGCTCCTTCCCAGCTTTGTCCTCTCAAAGTTACAGGTCTAAAGTACACCTATCGATTATTATGTCAAGCCGCCTGACCATTATTCTCTCAGAAACAAAGACAACAGCAGAGGCGGCTGACAGAACTCAAGCTCCTTGTAGATCGGAGTCGTCCCCCCCTGAGTGAAGCTGGATTCATCAGCCATTCTGCTTCATGGGCAGCAAAGAATATGAAATGTGTGTACAACTTTTTATTTTTTCAGTCAGTTGTTATAGGTTGAAATAATGGCAAATTGTTTGCCCTCCATTTCACATTCACATGTCCAAGGTAGGTGAGATATAGGGTCTTAAAGGGAATCTGTCACCACGGTGTTCACTGCTATTCAAGAAGTTAAAGAAGAACTCCCGCAAAATTTTTTATTCTCTGACCTGTTATAAAGGTACATGATATAATCTGTAGTGAATGCAATCTTCTTATCAGAGACTGTATTTATGAGTTATCCCCTCCCTTCTTATTGTAGCTGTGTCATGTGACCAACTGACCCAGGACAGGAAGCCAGTTACTGCTCTATTCATTCCTATGAGACTGAAAGTGAGGCTCTCGTAGGAATACATAGAGAATTAGACTTCCTGTCCACTCATAAGATGCTGCGTTATCTGGTGAGTCTGATTGCTGGTCACATGACACAGATGAGAAACATCAGGGAGATATAACTCAAAAATACAGACACTGGTAAGAAAATGACATTTACTACAGATTACATCATGTACATTTCTAGCAGGACATGGAATAATATTTTTTGCGAGAGTTCTTTAAGTGCACCAAAGGTAGGCCCACGCCACTTGGTGCACCCTTGCTCCTCCTGCTTCCTCTGCCAGCCCCTCCCTCTCCTTCATGATTGACATGGTCAGGCAAGATGACAATGCATGTATTATGCATAAACTTAGACATTATGCATGGACATTTTCATTCTGAAGGTTCTGTAGTGGTAGGAGAAGGAGTCTTTAGTTTTGGACAGTGCAGGGATCGGTTGGGTGCTCCAGGGCTTAGACCTTGTTAGGTATTACTTCAGTGCACTGTAAGTGTTCATTTTCTCTAGCAGGACAGATCCTTTGCCATGCCATGTTGTGGTATGCTGTGGCATGCTCATGGTGCATTGTGCTATGTTATGTTCTATGTCATGCTGTGCCACACTGTCATGCTATGGAATACTGTGCCATGCTATGCTGTCACGCTGTAACATGCTATGCTATACCATGCCATATCACGTTATGCCATACGGTGCTACACTCTGCTATTCTTTACAGCCTTGTGCCATGCTGGACACTGCCATACCATGCTGTGGCACATTCTGCTATGGCATATAATACTGTCCCTTGCTGTACTCTGCCATGCTCTCAAGCTGTGACTAGAGATGAGCGAATCTCCCAAGATTCGCTTCGGCGAATATTCGCCGAATTTTTTAAAAGATTTGCCTTGGAAAAGATTCGATTCAATTCAAGTTGCATTAAAAAAAATTGTGTTCTGCAAACATTCCCGTAAATACGTACGCATGAGTACAAATTATATTATGCGTACGTAGCGTTAGCGTACAAAGATTTAGGAAGAATCTTCCAAAGCGAATCTGAAAAGATTCGGATTCGCTTCGGTGTAGAAAAAAACGAAGATTCGTATCGAATCTACGAATCGGCGAATAGATTCGCTCATCTCTAGCTGTGACCTATTGTGTTATGCCATGCTTTGCTATGTCATACTATGTCCTACTGTGCTAGACTCTGCTATGCTGTACAATGCTGTGCCATGCTGTGCTCTACCATACTCTAATGCTGTGACATACTGTGTTATGCCATGCTATATCATACCAAGCCACAACCTGCCATTCTGTACAATGCTGTGCCATGCTATACTCTCTTCTGCTGTGACATGCTGAGTTATGCCATGACGTGCCATGCTTCATTAAGCTGTATACTACTATGACATTCTGTGCCATGCCAGATTATATTGTGCCATGATGTGCCAATATATGTTATAGCTATGTACTAATCTGTATTATTCTGTGTCATGATTTATTATGCTGTATACTGCTGTGGTATTCTGTGCCATGATATGACTTGATGTGCCATGCTGTACTCTGCCATGCTGTGCCACATTCTGCTATTGTGTACAATGCTGTGCCACGCTGAACTGCCATGCTCTCAGGCTGTGACCTACTATGCTATGCCATGCTGTGCTATGTCATACTACGTCATACTGTGCTAGACTATTCTAGGCTGTACAATACTGTGACATACTGTGCTCTACCATGCTCTAATGCTGTGACATACTGTGGTATGCCATGCTATATCATACTGAGCCACAACCTGCCATTCTGTACAATGCTGTGCCATGCTCTCTTCTGCTGTGACATGCCATGCTGTACCATGATTCAGTACCCTGAATACTTCTGTGACATTCTGTGCCATGCCAGATTAGCTCATGCTATGCCATGATGTGCCAATCTATGTTATAGCTATGTACCAATCTGTATTATTCTGTGCCATGATTTATTGTGCTGTATACGGATGTGGTATTCTGTGCCATACCAGTCTAGTTCATACTGTGCCATGATATGACCTGCTGTGCCATGCCAGATTAGTTCATGCTGTTCCATGATGTGCCAATCTATGTTATAGTTATGTACCAATCTTTATTATGCTGTATACTGCTGTGGTAATCTGTGCTGTGATATGACCTGCTGTGCCATGCTGGGTTATGTTATAGTATACTGTGCCAGTTCGTGCCATGCTACAAGCTTGTACCCAGTTTGTGCCAAGTTATCCTTTTACTATATTTCAGAGAAATCATAACATAGAACAGGGGTAGGCAACCTCCGGCAACTCCCAGCATGCATAATTACTCTGTTCTTCTCCGAACTCCCATAGAAATGAATGGAGCATGCTGGGAATTGTAGTTTCACAGCAGCTGAAGTGCCGAAGGTTGCTGATCCCTGACATAGAAGGAAGCTGCAACTTTTAAGCAACTTTACAACCCAAGGAATCCAGGTTAGAAATTTCTCCCACCCTCCCCGCTCTTGGCTGGGTCCTCCTCCGATGTGTTACATTTTTGTGATACTAAAGATCTGCTGTCAGCTTTGTGGAAGTCATTATGGCTGCTACTGTCAAATCTGCTGCCTGAACCTCTGGTGCTTTTACAATCAGCTCTTGCTGCCCTCCCTGTCAAACTCATTCCCCAGTCACTTGCATCAAATGTTACTGAGGAGAACGCGGAGACCTGGAAAGATTACAGCGTTCTCCTCCCATGTAAATCTGCTTGTTTTCTGAGAGCTCTTGTATTACCTTACGAATGGAGCACGCTGCCACATACACAGAGCACTATCACATGTGGGTTAATGCAGAATGACTGATTTCTCTTTAATTAACATTTTGGTTATGGGTTGGAGAAATGTCACTCCGTTACAGAAATCTGTCTCTCATGTAATCATTAGGCTGAGGGTGGGGGGGTGTAGCATTCATATAGTCTCCTAGACTGGGCTGGATTTACGTATAGGAATGCCAGGCATAAGCCTATAGATGGCCTCAGGGAAGGAATAGAAAATTTACATAGAAATACACCTTTGGATGCAGATTGTTATATACTTTGGGTGTCATTCCATGATCGTTTGGTACTCAGAGTGCTGGGGAGAGACACCAAGGAGGGACAAGGAATAGTCTGCAGAAGTGAGCAGGGTCTTCTGTAAGCAGCACAATATTCTCACCTAGGGGCATAACTACCAAAGCGCCAGACCATGAGACTGCTATGGGGCCCAGGGCAAGAGGGGGCCCAGTTGGGATCATCTCCTCTTCTACTGGAGGTGAAAACTGGTCAGAACTCTACCCTCTAAAGAAACAACTTTTAATAAATGAGGCAGTGGAAAAAATAGCCCAAGGGTCATTGAAAGTGGTTTAGGCTGAAACCCTTCTGTCCTGTGTGGGGGGCACCTTTCCCCTTGGATGGACATGTCCTGAGACGTGTGTCATGAGATAACCAGTATTTGACAACATGAGAAAATACTCTGTCACGGGATGTCTATTCTATAGGCCACCCGGTGGTTTGGTTGTGAATTGCAGTCTGTTGTGATATTGTATTGGGCTAATTTCATGGGACATTTGAGTCCTTAAAGGGGTTATCTAGGAATTTGATATTGATGGTGTATCTGAGAATAGGTCCTCAATATATGATTATTGTCAGTTTTCTTTCAAGGTGTCTGTCACCATCTCAAATTTCCCAATGCAGAGTGCTGTAGAAAATTCTAAAGTTGGATTTAGACTGGACGATTCTGCACCCAATTGTCGGGAAGGAAGCGTTCCTTCCCAACGGTTGGCGGCTTGTTCAATGAAGGAGACACATTTATATGCAGCAATCTCCTTCACTGTATGAGGATGAGGGAACGCCATTGCGATCTCTCGTCCTCGTACAGATTCATGGATTCTGAGCAGCAGATCACGGTTTAGACCATACGATCTGCTGCCGAGAAACTATGATCAGTGGTGCCTGTATGAACGTCAGGATCACCAGATGAACGAGAGGTTTGCTCATTCATCGGGTGATCAGCGGCACATGTACATGGACAGATTGATGGGAACAAATGGTCGTTCCTTATAATCTGGACAATTATTGGCTTGTGTATATTCAGCTTAAAGGGAACCTGTCATCACCGAAACACCCCCTGAACTAGAGTAAGTGTTGTATAGTGTAAGTGATACAGAATCCGAATATGTAAGTTTTATCTTCATACTCATTTCCATTCCGACGCTGTGCTCCCACAAACTTGCAGTAAAATGCACTCACTGGACTCTTCTTTGAGTCCTCTCCATTATGTGAGTGAGCACTGGAGTCCACTGAGTGCATTTTACTGCAGGTTTGTGGGAGCACAGAGTCGGAATGGAAGTGAGTATGAAGATAAAAATTACATGTTTGGATTCAGCATCACTTACACTATACAACGCTTACTCTAGTTCAGGGGGTGTTTCGGAGATGACAGGTTCCCTTTAAGCCCTGCCGGCTCCCTGCTGTTCTCAGATGAACACAATGACAATGACATAGGTGTTATCTCGATCTGACAGCAACTGAGGGCAGTTAGAGACTTTAGGACAGCACACTGGATGGGGAAGTCCAAGACAGAGGGGGCCACGTTGAAATGAATCTGAAGGGGCACCAGAACAGATGAATGGAGGCAGGATGGGAAGATTTTATAGTCAACTTCTTGGAGTTCATAAATCCAACTTCTGGTCTGATTTTGCACCTTCATGGTCTGTTGGAAAGCATGTGTAAATACTGTTTCTGAGGAAACCCTTTTATTTTTGGGAGGAATAGAAGGCAGCGGTTACAATTTGCTGACTACTGAAGAGGGGCGGACTGGCCATAGACCCTACACGGAAATTTCCTCGTGGGCCGATTCCCAGGGGGTCACTCAAGCCCTCTTGATGGCCACTGACAAGGTAGACAATGATCTGATGCTCAACGGCCACAGGTGCCCTCCTTAACTCAACTGTATTACTGTCCTCAAGGTGGTGATACAGTAGAATACTGTGGCTGGGGTGGCAGTATTTTGTGCTATCCTTGGGGTATTTAGTTCTGCTGGGGCGGTATTCTGCGCTGCACTACAGTATTTTAGGCCCTGCCTACTTCAGTTGTCCCCGCTTACTTGTTTTGGCCTGTCTTTTGTCAGTTTGAACCCACCTACAGCATGGGGTCACTTTTCATTTTTTTCCAGGGCCAATTTAAGTTCCCAGTCTGCCCCTGCTACTGGATATCATGCATGGTCAGATTTTAGGTCACTTTAACCTTTGCAAGCAGATCTATGCTAATTTGGATGTATCCCATAAGAAATGTCATAGACCCTATGGCAAGTGATGGGTTCAAATGTTACCTGCAAATGGGGTTGAGTTTTGATGGACTTTGGTGACCTATGACGGTGTCAGCTCTTGGACACCTCAGTCAATCCTCTGCTACTCTGGTAGCCCAGTCCAACCCAAGAGAGAAGTATCCAGCCAGCCTTCAGGGAACCAGGCTCTTGAAGTCACTTACAAGGAATGAGGTGGAGGTTAGACAAGCACTGGAATAGAAGTCATAGTGGAACAATTCAGCACAAGGAGGAAGATTTTTTATTTTTACCCCCATGTAGGTCCTTACTTGCATATTTACTGAGCAATCACAGGGACAATATTATTCTCTTCTGACTTATATTTGCAATGCACTTCTCGACTCTTCGTCTCGTGTAACAATTAACTTCCTTTGAATTTTCTTCTTGACTTTAAATTAATTAATCTTCTCTTCTAGTTATCTCAGAACATTCAAAATTATTGTAGAAAGCATTCAACCCCATTTATCAAAGTGTAGGTGTGTTACTCATCATCTGGTTGTATAAAAGAGAACCTAGATGAGCCAATTCAACTTCCTAATTTAATTTAATTGTCATGCTGCAGAAGATTAAACATCCAAACAGAACTTTGTTTATGTCTTAAACCTCTGTAATTGAAATGTTTTTTAGGTTGTTTTTTTTTCATATTTCTTTAATAACTCAAACCGGTTTGACGGGACCAATATGCAGATGACGCAGAAACTGGCTGCAAGTGTTTGCATTTTTCATGTAACGCAAGACACTTGTACTTAAGTATTTATTCTAACAGTTGCCATACATATTTAATAATTCGAATTTCATTTCCAATTATTTGCCGACTTCTCGAGGTAAATTTCTTGGGTTGAGATTTTTTTTTTTACCTAAGTTATCTCTATAATCGTGACTCTAAGACATGCAATGAATGATTCAAATAAAAGATGTTGTTCTGTATATTCAGTGCCTTGCAAATTCTGTATATACAGTGCCTTGCAAAAATATTCAACCCCCTAAAAAGTCAATAGATCTGTCTGGATCACAAATGATACAGAGGGTATCTTTACACGTGTACATTTTTGTTTGGAAATGCATACAACTGATTTGAATGCAACGTGCTTGCCTTTAAAATAATCCCACACTACATGGCAATTTAAGGACAGTTTCAATGGGAAATATGGCAATATGTTGGCAATGCAATCAATTTCATATGGCACTATTGCCACCATGATTGAAAGTTGCCTACCCCAGTCAGCAAAACACCTGAAAAGAAACCTACTTACCTGCTTCCTGCCTCTCCATTCCTTCTTCCTGACTCCATGGCTATCTGCACTCCACTTCTGGTCTGTCAACATCCATATGAATAAGGTCAATTGCCACTGCAACCAATGACTGGCCTCAGTGATATGTCTCGATGGTGCATGCCACCATGCTTCTTGGGGATATGCCACTGCTGAGGTGAGTCATTAGTTGAAGGAATACACGTGACCCTGCAGATGTTGACAGACAAGGACAGACAGCCCAAGAGCCAGGAAGCCATAACCAAATAGCCGGAAGAAGGTAAGTATGGTTCTCTTTTACATGTTTGTTGGCTGAGGTGATATTGGAGAAAAAAAACAGAGCAACCCTCAAAATGTTATCATTCTGCCAGTGCAGATCACTTCATTGGTTTGAAATTTTAATCAGATGCGTTTCGGGGCTTAAAATTTCTACTTTCCTCAGTAGCCAGTGCTGTGCAGAATATCACATTGAATGTTTTATATATTTAATAACAATCCTAAAACCTTATAAATTGGAGCTTCTGTTTGATCTAACATGACACTTTCAAAAATCCAAATAAATTCGGAAATAACATAATTCAGGTTCCAGCAATAGGAGGCAATTAACATCTGTCAGTCTTGGAGGTTACTCATTTTTAACATATTATAAACAAATCCCACGTTCTCATTATAATTTAATAAGTGTTTGAAAAAGTTGAGCGATAAGTGAATTGACTTCTGGCGTTGAATTAATCATCAGTGTTAATTGCTTCTGATGATTTACATAAATTGAATCCATCCCGAAATGATTTGGTAGCCATGGGGCTGTTATGTGAAGACAAATGGGTATTGGAACATCTAGAAAACGGTGTAAACATCCAACTGTTGGATCAGCTTGCAAAAAGAAGTTTATTCCTTTGAGGAGGTTCCTCCATAAGGGTTTGATAATACTTTGGCTGTGTCTTACCAGCTGTATTCCCAGTACCAATGCTGATTAGGTACTTGAAAGTCATTGATTTCCGAAGCCTTTGCAGAAAAATGTCATAAAACAAGACTAATTCAGAATAAAGGTCTTTGGAAGATGATAAATGGTTGAATATGAGGTCTAAGGGTAGCCATACACGTTCAATACTTGGGCATTCATCTAGTAGCTATTCCTTCTGACCTGTCCATGAACATGGTTGCTTGGTTTGGCATTTGGTTCTTGAAATTTGGTGCAGATGAAGTGGTCACTGGTGCTTTAGATACTGATGTTAGTGCGGTGGATGATGTTGGTGATGTGGTCAGGGAGGTAGATGGAGTTGTTGGTAATAAATGTAATGTTCTTCGTGTAATGTGTGCAAATGCTCGCAGCTTAGGCAACAAGCTCTGCGAGCTAATAGCAATAGTTTGTAGAGATAATTTGGACTTGGTTGTAATAACAGAGACATGGTTCAGAGATTGCAATAATTAATAAGAAACTGAACACAAGAACAAGGGGGCACAATCTGAGGTTAGTTGGGGGAAAAATTAAGAACAACATTCGAAAATATTATTTCACTGAAAGAGTAATAGAAGCTTGGAACAAACTTCCAGCAGAGGTGGTTGATAAATCCACAGTAACTGAATTTAAACATGCCTGGGATAAACATGTATCTTTCCTAAGATAACAATAAAGTAATAATAAAAGGACATAAAAGGACAGACTAGATGGGCCAGGTGGTCTTTTTCTGCCGTCAGTCTTCTATGTTTCTATGAATTGGCAGAGGGGAGTAAGTTACTTCTGAGACACCTCTAACCTGTGCTAGACATCTGTCATGGATGTTCCTGCGACAGGTAGCAGGAGGTCGGTCAGATGGGCAACACGTGGTATAATCTGACATGTTTTCCTTTTTTGTTGCTGGTATTTACCACACCCTTTTCCCTTAGGTGTTGCTGGTGTGGTAATTGTCCCTCCCCTATATATTGCTACTTCTCCCACAGTTCCTTGCGGGTTATAGCTTCAGTGGTTATTGTGGTGAGCTGGTGTGTGGTTCTCAGCTGAGATCCTGGAGCCTCCATTTCTTCATTGAAGATAAGTGTCCTCATTCCCTTTTGTGTGTTACATTACATTTCCCTGTTGACTGTGATTAGGCCTGAGGGAAACTCCTGTTCCTCCTTCCTTGTGGAGGAACAGGTAGACTCATTCTTGACATTTCCAGGGTCCTATAGGGTCAGATTGGATCTTAGGTTTCCTGTGTATGAACTCGACAACCTTTGAGGCCTGTTCATACTGGTAGTTAGTCAGGATTTGAGTCAGGGTTTCCTTTAGGAGGTGTCCATCTTCCTTCCCTAGTTTCCAGGCCTAATCTCCATTCCCTCCTACGCTCAGTGTGGTTTTCCCCCCACATCTGAGAGTGACAACATCTCCTAGATATCAAGTTAGGTGTCCCACCATTGTGTTCTTTTGGTTATGGTTTATAGCTATTTCAATAAGAGTCATGTTTTATGGGAATTTGTTTTTCTTTTGTGATTTTCTATTAATATTTTCCCTCGTGGTATTTGGCTTTCTGCTAGCAGACTGTGAGGTTTTCGTTCCATGCATATGCATGCTTGGTTTGGCATTTGGTGTACTGAATGGGAAGAGGAGAATAACTTACTGGCAGCTTACTACCCCTGAGAGCAAATAATGGGATATGCTAAAATTCAACATACCCAGTACTTTTTTATTTCAATACATATTGAATTACCATTGATTGGACATCCAATACACTTTATTAAGTCGGGCAGTCCTTCTGAAATTGGTGGGTTTGGCTGACCTTAGTCTAATTTGTATGGTCACCTTAACTGATCCAACAAGGATCCTATAGCGACAAGGTGCTGAAATGATAACAGAGCTCAGCCCTCAAAAACCCCATGAAAAGATAATACCATGGGAAGAAAACAATGGAAAACGTCAGTTGAGTTATTTCATACATCACCTTCCACTGTATTGATGGTATGACTTGTGTCTATAATGATAAAAAAACAGCAACTGGACATGTCTTAGTCCAGGGGTGCTCTATCTTTTCTGGTTGGGGATCACATTGTCAGACTGAAGGAATCCCAATGGCCAAGAATAAAAGTAAAAGTAGTATTATCAACTGTAATACTGTTTTTATGGCATATTGTGCATACAGTATATACTATAAATGTCTAGATATACCTGCAGAATTCCCATCTAATGGGAGAATACATGAAAAATGCATGTGAGGAGCCACAAGACATAGACATACCTGTCTGTCACCAAATGGTTGGAGGGCTATACAAAATTATATTGAGGACCGCATATGGCCACTGGGCCGCAGGTTGGGCACCCCTGTCTTAGTCCATGGAGTTAGGATCAAGATAATGTAGTCAGAAATGGGATCAAGACACTACTGTCATAAAAATGGTTGACAAGTTCAACTTCATGCCATGTGAAGGAAAAATGGACAACTACAGATTGAAAGAGGTTGTCCAGTTAAGAAAACCCATTTTCATATAACTTATTTGGTAATTGCCAGTTTCTAGAAGAGGGTCTTGCTTTCAGGAGTATCATCTCTTGGCAGGGACAGATTGACCATCGACCTTACATGGAAATTTCCCAGTGTGCCAATGCCCAGGGAGCCGCCCAAGCCCTCCCCTGTGCTGCTGGCAGACTGCACATGCTCTCCTGAATTCAACTGTTGTTGTCTGCATCTCACCTCCGAAGACTACTTTCACACTAGCGGCACGATTGTCCGGCAGACTGTTCCGGAGGGTGAACAGCCTGCTGGATCCGTGCTGCCGCTGGTGCACGTGTGTGGCCGGAACTACGCTCCGGCCCCATTCACAATAATGTGGGTGGGCTGGAGTTCCGGACGCAGCACGGCAAATATGCCGAGAGGGGCCCGGACTAAAACTATGACATATCATTATAGTGAATGGGGCCGAAGCGTAGTTCCGGCTGCACACGTGCACTAGCGGCATCATGGTTCCGGCAGGCTTTTCACCTGCCGCAACAGCCTGCCACACAATCGTGCTGCTAGTGTGAAAGTAGCCTAAGCATCCTACTCCGTATCTTAATCAGAGACAACTGGAGGAGGAAGAGACAGAAAATGCCAGCTACTGATTGCCATCACAAAGGGACAGCTTTTAGGGCAACATATTGTGCTGCACTGTGGTACATGGTTCTGATGGGACAGTATTTTGCCCTGCCTTCTGTTCATTTTGACCCTGGTCCAACATGGGGCCACTTTTCTTTTTTTTTTTTCTGTGGCCACTTTACGTTCTCAATCTGCCCTGACACTTGGCAAGAGCGAAAAGGGATTAAAAAAGAGCTTATCTGGCTTTGGAAGAACAGACCTGTCCTGTTTTACACAGACAACCCATTGGTGTGACTGGACACTGTGTAATGTCTCATTTCTCCAGTGGTGTCACTGTAGAGAAATTGAACCCGTTTAAACACAATGACCCAGATTTACAAATGTGTTTGCGCCAAAAAGAAGCATACTCTGGCTCATCCAGGGTTTTTACAATTTAATTTACAATTAATCAGGGGATAACCCCTTTAAGGTGAAAGTTTTTTATATGTTTCTATATTCTGATTTGTTAGACCAATTCTATGTTATCTGCCTTAGAGCAAAATGTGAGGGGAACGGCCCATACAATATTTTGCCCAGGGGTCTCCACAGAGGTCCTAGCCCAATTTCTAAAAGTCTAAATCTTTCATGAGTAATTAGGCAAAGCAATCGGGTTCCTGAGATGAATGTGCCATCAGAGACCAACTGCTCTGTCTTTATGACATCGTAAAACACAGCAAAAAAAAAAAATGAGCAGAAGCTTACATTTCATAGCTGGAACTCACAATACGTTAACATTTGCCGTTGACATCTTGTACAAACGGGATTGTGACACGTATTCTCATCTCACAGTATGATCCTTACATGGGTCGTCAAGAGATTGCATGAAAAATTGAACTTGAAAAAAAAAAAGAACAAAAAAAAAAAGAAACCTCAGGCACCGGTGTATACATCAAAAACACGAATTGTTCTGCTAGGAAATAGCCTGAGATGACGTGTCATCTATCATGCCACATTTGTATTGTTCGCCTGGACATTTCACTCTGTAACAAGATATTTTACCTGTAACCGTTCAGCCAGCACTGTGTGGGGACGGGAAAGACGGAGAAATGGGGCTGTATTGGAAAACAACTCAATTCCAAGCCCCTACAGTAAGGTTGCACATGCTTCATCAATTGACCTCAAGTTGAGGAGTTTCTATAGAAAATTCTAGGTCAAACTTAATAAACTTGGCATCAATAGATTATCGATTCCGCTTTCTATTCGCTGTTGGACATATGTATGGATCGGTTTGTCTGGCCATAAGGAATATAAGTGAAACTGTTCAGAGCACTTTTCGGTTAATCAGTTCATTGATGATCAGATTTAGCATTTGTTGAACCTCTTCGAATATGAGGTGCCTTTAGAGCTGGCATTTACCAATATATACAGAGCATCAGACTCAGTTAACCCCTTCATTACAAAGCAATTTTCCGTTTTCAGGTTTTACTCCAAGCCTTCCCAAAGCCATAACTTTTTTAGTTTTCCCTGCACATAGCCATATGATTTTTTTTTTTTTTAAATCAGGATAAGTTGTATATAGAGATTAGCGAACGTGCTCGTAACGAGCACTGTACCGCTCGGCTCCCCTGCGCTCGCATGGGCGCAGGCAGCCGCTTCCGTCCTCCTCACCCGACGGAAGCGGCTGCCTGCGCCCATGCGAGTGCAGGGGAGCCGAGCGGTACAGTGCTCGTTACAAGCACGTTCGCTTATCTCTAGTAGTATATTCTAATGGCACCATTTACGGTTGCATGCAATGTAGTGGGAAGTGGGGAAAAAATTTCAAAAATGGGGTGGAATTATTAAAAAACCCACAATTCTGCCACAGTTTTCTTTTTATAACGTTTCCAATATGGTAAATTGAATTGAACTGTTAGGTTCATTCTCCAGAGAGACCCAGCATATTTCATAAAGTGATGACATTTAGTTTGCCGAGTTCCCTATTGGCTGCATGGGGATGCTGGTAATAATCCGGAAGTGCGCGTTTTCTAGGTTTTTCACTCTTTAGATGCCACACTTCATCACGACATCTAAAGGCTGTAATGACCACAATTTACATCATTGCTGGTCGCGGTCATCCACAGGGCGTGCAAGTGGGTGCCATGTTTACACATCGCTCCAGCGCCATACATGTATGTGCTTGTAGCAAAAGGGTTAAATCTGAATATTGCCTGTATATGCTTGTATTTGGAAAAGGTATTAGTAGGTCATATCAACAGCCACTACTAGATGGGGCTGTGTCACCCTCTATATGTGGACAGAAAAGAACATTGTAGAGCTAGTTCTGAATTCAGGGGGGTGTGAGCATAGGCTCAGAGTAGAGAGCAGAAAATGTTGCTGACTCAGCCTGGACACATATTCACAAAGAAGCAAGCCAGATATAGAGAAGGAGGTGTAGAAAAAGCCCAATAGAAATAACTTGTCTAAAAAGACTTATTGACGCTACAGCATCAGTGTTCAGTAGTTGCCTCCAGTGCCTGAGCATAACAAATAACAGTTTGGGCCACTGTAAGAATCTCCATGTCTCAAGGTAGATTTTGTGGACTTGTACTGTAAGTATTGAAACCAGGTGCAGAACAGTTTGCCTACTGTTGATGGGACCACGCTCTGGTTTCATTGTATTGTCTAAAATATGCACCCCATGTCTGGATGCTTATGTATGTCAGCTATTTAAATGAAGAGTAAGGAAGAATACTTTAAAGAGACACCTTGGCCCATAACTACCTGTGCAGCCATGTCATCTGCATCATCTGTAAAAAAAAAAAAAAAAGTGCATTTGTGAATATCTGCCAGTCCATGCATGCTAAGAACTCCTGGTCTGTTTGCATTTTAGTTTTTTTAGTAAAGACTTGTTATGCTGCATAACTGCCTCATCATTGCCTTCTGCACTATTACACTAAAAAGTGCTGTCCTCATGACAACTGTTACCCTGCCTTGCACCTCAAAACCTGCACCACCAAGGGCACCTCAATTGTCAGGCAGGGGAACCCCAGAACCGGAATGTGCCTCGTAGGGAAGAAACGGTGCAGCCTTCCCATCACTGCATGCCAAATAATGGTTGAGTGTTCCGACCCAACAGTTGGCCTAGTGACCTGAACTGACAGCATCATAAGTATCTATGATGCTGTGAGTTTGGGTCAGTAGACCTATGGTTCGGCCAGGACACTCATCTATAGTATAGGAACATAAATTCTCCTGTAATACACTCATCTGAAACTGGCTTTAGAGATATAGATTTACCACTTGGCCTTCTTCTCAAGGTGAGATGGATACAGGTAGGCCACACTAATTGCCTTAAGCTTCCAGTTGCTCATCCACCCAGTCTTGAATAGATAAAGAGATTAATAGGTTTGATGATGTCATTTGATGGGATTAGATTATTTTCATCCATGCTATGATTATCTCATATTGAGGCCTCCACGTAAGACCGGATACAATGCGACATAGAAGATCCATATGAAAGTGCAAGAAAACACACTGGATAGAAAATATCTCCATTGATTCAGAGCTGATAAAATATTATCACTAGCTCATATATCGCAAGGCTTTTTCTCATTTAGCTGTTAACCCACTTTGGCTTCCGCTCTTCTCCCAGCATGCACTGGCTTAGTGTAATATACTTACTGTCAGTGAATATCGCTGCCTTGTCAGCCCCTGACTAATTCTCCCCGATGTTGTCTCTGGTAGAGGGAATATCACAATCATTAAATGTTTCTTTCTAGATAGGAAATCTTGCTGACCTTCTAACGCCTGAACAAAGCTCCCGTCTTTACTTCTTTTGTGTCACAGAGGTAAAAAAACACGAGACAAAAGAAATGAAATAAATTTGCAATTTCTAAAAGTCTGATGCTTTCTGTGGCTTCATTTATTATTCAGCTTCTTGCCTAGTGGGACCCTGGCAATTATCCCAAAGTCTACTCGAATAATAAACTCTTTGATATGGATAACTGCTGTCCTGCAGATATTACAATGTTATAGAAGCTTCCAAATGCATTCTCATTTTAAGAGGAATTGGCTTCTGATTAACAAACTATGGCTGGCATTATTTTTTTTTTGTCTGGTGAAATATCCTGGCAAGGCACGATGATGTACCCTTTGAACAGAGCTTAAAAGCTCAAATCCTCTGTGGTTGGTAAGTGTCCAAGCAGGTTTATACAAGAGAGCTTTTTACTATAAAATAAATACTTTTTATATTTCGAACTGCTGAGATTTGGTCTTTCATAATTCAGCCTCAGTCATGTAAAGTCATTTTAAAGGTTTATTACCATCTTATATGCCATTGCTTTATCATGGTGGGGCATTGACCTCTAGGAAACCCCACTGATCCTGAGAATGAAGGTGCCCCAGTGCTGATTTCGTTTTCTCTGCCACAAACTGTTCAAGGAAATTCAAACGGCCCGTTTACTTGGAGCTTCCCTTTTGATCCCTGCAAAGTGGGTGGCAGAGGCTAAATCAAGATCTCTCACGATCAGTAGGATCCCAGAGGTCTAATACCCATGCATAAGGTGATGAGACATCCAAAACTAAGCACTGTAGGTCTATGTCATGCTCTGAGATGAGTACACAATTGCAAAACCAACATTTTTGGAGTCTACCGTATTTTTCGCTTTATAAGACGCACCCGATGATAAGATGCACCCCAGATTTTAGAGTAGGAAAATAAGAAAAATATATTTTTCATCAGACCTCATATCAGACCCCCCATAAATTTCAGGATATTACATCAGACACCCATATCAGCCCTCCATGTCAGACCCCCATCAGACCTCAAATCAGCCCACTGTGCCCCCATCAGACCTCAAATCAGCCCACTGTGCCCCCATCAGACCTCAGTTCAGCCACCATATCACCCCACTCTGCCCCCATCAGACCTCAGATCAGCCCACTGTGCCCCCATATTGGCCCACTGTGGCCCCATCAGACCTAAGATCAGTTCCCATATCAGCCCACTCTGCCCCCATCAGACCTCACATCAGCCCACTGTGCCCCCATCAGACCTCACATCAGCCCCATATCAGCCCACTGTGCCCCATCAGACCTAAGATCAGCCCACTGTGCCCCCATCAGACCTGAAATCAGCCCACTGTGCCCCCATATTAGCCCACTGTTCCATCAGACCTCAGATCAGCCCAGTGTGCCCCCATCAGACCTAAGATCAGCCCACTGTGCCCCCATCAGACCTCATATCAGCCCATTGTGCCCACATATTAGCCAACTATGCCCCCATCAGACCTCAGATCAGCCCACTGTGCCCCCATAAGACCTCAGATCAGACCACTAGCCCCCATAAAGATAAAATAAAAAAATCTCTCACCTCTCCTGCGCCGTGGCTCCGCTCCAGTTCCGGCGCTCCTCTGTCTTCCCTTGACGGCGCTGCACTGTCACCTGACTGCGTGCAGCATCAGGTCATAGTGCGCGCACTACATCCTGATGCTGTATGGGGTCAGGACAGTGCAGCGCCGGGAGGAGAAGATAATGGAGTGCCGGACCTGGAGCGGAGCCGTGCACAGGAGGGTGAGTATTCTAAGCGCTTGCAGCGCTTCTTCCCTGCTCCGGGCACCTAATGAATACTGGTGAGCACTTCCATAACGGAAGCACTCACTAGTATTCGCTTTATAAGAAGCACAGCAATTTTCCCCCTACTTTTTGGGGAAAAAGTATCTTATAAAGCGAAAAATACGGTAATTCTTTGTACTGTTCATTACCCTTGCCCATTGTATGGTTAAAAGAATTTTCCAGGTATTACATATTGATGACCTATCCTTAGGGTAGGTCATCAATATTACATTGGTGGAGTAGTTTTTTGCACTTATAGCACTGTTCAAAAAATTTAGGCAGAAAAAATGCTGCAAGTAAGAAAGCTTTAAAATCAATATTTGGTGTGACCACCATTTGCCTTCAAAACAGCATCAGTTCTTGTAGGTATACTTGCACACAGTTTATGAAAGAACTCACCAGGGAAACATCTTGGAGAACTAACCACAGATCTTCAGTGGATGTAGGCTTGCTCAGATCCTTTTGTCTATTCATGCAATCTACACTAATCAGGCAAAAAAAATAAAAAAAATAATATACAAAAAGTACCTTGAAGTCTAAACTAAATTTTTTTAAATAAATTTTTTAAAATGAATGTTCATAGGTAATAACACAAACAACAAAATAAAAAACAAAACAAAACGTAGATGCATTAAAGGTCCAGTGCATGTAAAATAAAGAATGTTCTTACCATATGTCTCCTGCTTGTTTGAGGAGAACGGATGGATAGGCCAACAGAGTGGGTCTGGACAGAGCTGCATTGCTGTCTCTAAGGTTCTCCTACTTTGCCTGGACTAATCTCCCCGTCCAGTTAGTCACCTACCCTAAAATGGGCAACCTCTCTGAACCATCCTTAAAGTGTAACTGTCATTCTTTTTTTCGTTTTGCAATGTATAGGGGCAGTGATTCTAGTTGTTAAAGTGTAACTGTTGTTCTTTTTTTATTTTTGCAATGCGTAGGGGCAATGATACTGAACATTTTTATAATATACTTTAATTAATGAAATCATACATTTCTATTACAAAAATAGCTCTAAAGTGGCCCATTTTGAGCGTTAGCAACGCTCCTCTGCCTTCTGTAACCGTGGAGACTTGCTCCACACTGACTGTGTTATGTAAACAGAAGACAGAGGAGCGTTGCTAAGGCTGAAAATGGGCCACTTTAGAGCTATTTTTCTGATAGAAATGTACAATTTCAGTAATTAAAGTATATTACAAAAATTGTTAGTATCACTGCTCCTATAAATTACAAAAATAAAAAAATGAACGACAGTTACACTTTAACAACTAAATAGAATACCCTCAACCTCAACCCTGTTGCAGATGGTACCAGCTCCGCATCAGTTGATAATGCATGCCAAGGTATCTAAAGGCATCATATTTATCATGGATCCTGTAAAAATGGGCACAGGCTCATGTGCAAGTCCAGAACCATAGAACTTCAGTGCACTGAGGTTGGAGCTTTTATGGAGACCGAGTATATGGAGATATTTGGAGATATTCTACCCTAGATGCAATGCTTTCAGGGTAGAATACCTCTGTATATATACAGTCCGATGGAATATATTGCAATTATTTTCTGTTGGAAATTGGAGCCATAGGTAGGTATGGTTCAGGGCTCATGTACCTCTATACGGCTCTGTAGAAAATCTAACCATAATATGGTCATGTGCATGAGAACCAGAAGTCATTTCCCGGATTCAGATACAGTAAGTGTCACATTTAGTCAAATGAATATGAATCTTGGCCGCTGTTTGATAAGAAAAACAATAATTAAAAAGTTACAATATAGTATTTTTTTTATTTTTTTTTGCATTTAGCAATCTGTTAAAAGTAGCTAGAACATTAAATAAAAATAAATGAGCTCAGGAGGAAATACAATTTTATTTTACATGAATGCTTGAAATAATTGCATGGTGCTTAGGAAAACCATTGCCTCCCTTTCACGTTGCCTCTTCTGTGAATACTTAAATTTGGTAAAATTGCACAATGCACAGCAGTTACGTTAAATAATGAAGAAGGGTCCATTTGTTAAAGTCCTGGGCTGCATTCATCAAAGAAAAAAGTGAGTTTAAGGTTCTCGAACACCAGGGTTATTTATTAAAGTCTTTACATCGCTGTGAGAAAAATAGGTCAAAGCGGTGAGACGGGCTGTACCCAAATTAGATGGTGTTTTTGCAGCTATGTTAAATGTGTTTCATTTTTACCACCATGTAAAGCTAAAGGACAAACCGCTCAGGCAGAATGCTACAGAAACACGCTGCGAGAGTGTGAAGTGCAATGAACTCTTCTGAACTTTTTTTTATGAAACACCGACAGCTAAATTCTTATTTAGTACCAGATTTTCTCGTTTTATTTTATTCTTTGAGTTGTAGATTTATTGCTAAAGACTACTTTTCATACTTTTACTACTATTCTTTGTATAGTGACTTAATTGCATTGTTTGAAAGGGTTACAAAGACATGCACCCATCCAGTTCAGCATGTTATCCTACAGAGGTAACACAGATAAAAAGCAAAAAGAATCTTATGAGATTGAAGACAATTCTCTTCACTTGACTCCAAATCCAGAAATCAGAGTAATTCCTTGGAACTAGAGATGAGCGAATTTTCAAAGATTCGCTTCGGTGAATATTCGACAAATTTTTAAAAAGATTCACCTCGGATAAGATTCACTTCGGTCCAAGTTGCGTTAAAAAAAAATTTGTGATCTGCGAACATTCCCGAGTATACATACGCATGAGTGTACAAAGTGCGTACGAAGCTTCAGTGTATTATTGTCTCGCGGTTACGTCATACGCACACACGACGCTAGGCCCGCACAAATAAGTTTCTTCCTAGGCATCGGGTTTCTTACAAATATATGTTGTTCAATTTCTTTATTTCTCCTGGAAAGAAATGTCTACACTGACAGCTCGATGTTACAATTACCTTTGTCAGTGGGACATTTCCCCACAATCAGTGCTGATAATTTTAGACTGTGGCTCTGATTTATCATGCATTTACTCCAGAATTCTGTCTTCAAAAAGGTGCAAAAGGGGGCTTTTCCGACTTTTTGGTCTCACTTGCTCAACATTTTGCATGTTTGCATATTTACGGAACGAAAATGTGGGTGTATTTAGCTATGTTAATGAGTTGCACTCCAAATTTATGAGAGACTTTCTTTTTTTCCTACTCGAGTAGGAGGGTGGAGCAGGAAAACTGGAGGAACTTTTCTAGCCAAAAGTGTTAGGTTAAGGCCCCTTTCACACGTCCGTAGGCCCTCCTAGACATACGGTCCGTGAGCGGGCCATATGTCCCAGAGTGGCATGCTGTACGCACGGGAGCGCACAGCATCATTGATTACAATGATGCTGTGCACGTCGGGCTGCCCGCGGGACTATTGTCCCGCTCTCATATGATTTTATGAGTTCGGGACAATAGCCCCGTGGGCGACCCGACGTGCACAGCATCGGAGGGCATACGGTTGTGTGAAAGGGGCCTTAAGGAGAAGACACATTTATCAAACAACAGGCGACATTCGATAAATGTGGCGTAAAGCATGCCAATACAGACCCAAGCAAAACTGACTTCACATATTCCCCTCATGATAAATTCCAATATACATATTAAAATATATGTTAAAAAAGACACTGTAATACCCAGTTATCAATGTACTCTTCCATTTCCAGGAGAATTAACAGAGAATCTGCCAAAAGGCAGAGTTTTAAGGAAAGACGTTTTAGCGCTGTTTGGGGAATACAAGTATTTACTGAAGCAGACACGTCAGGAAAAATGACAGGTCCTCTTTAAAGGGGTTGTCCCCGACGAGAAAACCCTTTTTAAAATGCCCTAGTGATATTAATATCACTTTGGGATTGCATGTTAAAATATGTTGACTGCAAGACGATAGGAGATTGCTTTTAGAGAAGCCCGTGTGAAAGAAGAACGTCTTCCCTTGCATTTTTGGCTCAGTGATGATGACTTGACATTAGGGGTGTACATATTCACACAGTGGAATTAATTTAAATGGAGCTGTCTAAATCAGAACAGATATTTTATGCCATAAACACTTCTACATGAGAGATTTCCCTTCAGGCAAAATGTTTAAAAAAAAATATCTGAGGTTGTACATTTATGTAGCACATAGGAGGAATGAACTTCTCAGCCATTTACATAAGTTAATTGGTCTGGCAATGATTATTTACATGCTCTTATTTATTTAGTTACTATAATGTAAATCATTTTGGCATCATTGTATCCATGCCGAAATAAGAATATAGAAGCATTGTAGATTGTTACAGCTCCCACAGATCAACACGTTCTGCCGGTCATCTGAATTTGCTGTCTGAGTGGAGTCTTGTCGGTCAGTGACTCTTTGCCACAAAATGGCTTAAAGGGCATCTGTCAGCAGTTTTGTACCTATGACACTGGCTGACCTGTTACGTGTGCGCTTAGCAGCTGAAGGCATCTTTGTTGGTCCAATTGCAGTGTCCCTTTGTAACAGTAGTGGGGCCCTGTATACATAAGGGTATTTGCAGTATGGCCATTAAGCTAACTGTAATGTAATTCTATATATTGAGCTGCAAGTTCCTATAACAGGCTGGTGTATCTTACATGTAGACACCCCAATCACCCCTAGGTGGCGCTGGCATCACTAATATATATATGAGGTTAGATATAGTGTGTTGGTGTGAGGAGTCAGTTAGAGAAAGTAGGACCTCCATAATAGACAACAGAGAGTGGAATAATACCAGTGTGACAGAGTATAGGGAAAGCCTGGTAGAGATAAAGGTGATAACTCAGCCTATGGACTCTACAATCATCCAGAGGAAGCAGGATTTGCCTACGGTGACTGTCCATGTTTTCTACATTTAAGTGCAAAGCTATGTCTAAGGCTACATTCCTCTATGGACAGTGTGGTAGAAACCAATGTGAGGAAATGGATATACGTATCGGCAGTGGGGATTACCAAAGTGTTAGACAAGTACAAGAAGTCTAGTGTATTATACTCTAAGCCTGGAGATTATAAGAGTCATCCTGAAGTTAGAGAACACCAGAGCAGCAAGAATACTGGATGTAGTGCAAACCTTAACCAAGTCTGTTATTGAGACTTTGCAGCATAAAACAACTTGTATTAATATCTGGAAGAAAGAACAACCATCAGTCATTAAATGTATACATCTAGCTTAAAGGGGTTCTCCGGGAATTAGGAAAATGAAAATACTTAAATATTACTTTATAATAAATATATTCCCAAATACCTTTCATTAGTTATAACGGCTCATTTTGTCTAGGGAGCAATCATTAGGAGAAACAAAATGGCTGCTGCCCTATTAGTACACACAGAACCTGTCCTAATCACACAGGAGGACAAGTTACGTCACAACACTGAGGTAAAGAGCTGCCTCATCCTCCTCTCTGCTCTGCTTGTCAGGGATTATGATCCTGAATACAGCTGATAAGAAGAACGATGGGGCAGCTCCTTTCCTAAAGGATCCCAAATTAAATAATGTCAGAACCCATTAATCGTGTTGGAGTCATCTGACTATCTAATGTGTATAGAGGTGTACCGACCATACCAATGCATATGACCAGGGGTTGTGTAATCTTCGACTTTGATGATACGGTATATTATTAGGATATGCTACCAAAGTCATAAAGGTGTGAGTCTCACCTTTGAGATCCACACCCTTTTCCAATACGGGTCCTCAAAAGTGAAGGAGAGAGCACTGAGCACATGTGGCATCCTCTCCATCCATTTCTGTGGGAGTTCTGAAAATAGCTGATCAGCTATATTCAGCAGTCCTATGGAAATCAGTGGAGAGCACACCACGCAAGAGTATCCACCGCTCCATTCACTTCTAGGGAAATGGCAGAGATAGCTGAGCCAGAGCTCAGGAATGAGTGGAGAGTGGCCACACAAGCATATCTGCTCTCCTCTCACTTCGGGAGTCACATTCTGGACATAGGTGTGGGTCCCAGAGGTGGGACCAGCACCTGTTGGACATTGGTGGCATATCCTAGTGATATGCCACCAATTAGAGATGAGCTAATGGACTTCAGATGCTTCATCCGAAGTCGAATTGCATAAAACTTTGTTTTAATACTCTACGGAGATGGAACTCCGTACAGTATTCGAATGTATTGGCTCCAATGAGCCGAAGTTATTACTTTGTGAAGTCTCCTGAGACTTTGTGTAATAACTTCGGAAATTAACCTTTGTATCAAACTCTGGTTCGGTTCCAAGTGGTACCTTCACGAAGAAATAACTTCAGCTCATCGGAGCCAATTCATTCTAATACTGTACATAGTACTCGCGCTGTACAATATTAAAACAAAGTTTTATGATAATCGACTTCAGATAAAACATGCGAAGTCGATTCGCTCATCCCCTACCACCAATGTCTCAGAAGAGAAAACCCCTTTAATACATATATAATACAGTATATACCATTCCATTAGTTACTGGTCAGGCAATTCAAGGTGAATGCTACTGTGAAATTTCAAAAAGAAAGACTAAAAAACATATAATTTACACTCTCACCAACATTGTTGCTTTCTTCAAGTCACAGCATTTATGAGGGGTCCGACCACTGGGGCCTTCGTCGATCCCCTCGTCCTGGTGGTGGCATTTCATTCAGTTCTATGGGGCTTCCAGAGAGTCGAGCGCTTATCCTTGGCTCCAGCAATTGCATAGAGTTGATTGGAGAGGGACACACACATGTGTCTGCCACTCCACTGAAATGGGGAACACGGGCCTCAGTTATCATGACTGGCAGGTGTCCCAGCGGTCAGACCCCCACTGATCAGACACTTGTGCACAGACAATAAGTTGTCGTAATGGGGCAACTCCCTTTAATGAATGTAAAAAATTACACAAAAAATGTTGTCAAAAAGTGACATTTTTGCATGTTAGTTTTATATACACAACGTATTAGCATTTTGTCTTCTAGCGTTACACCATTCAGCTCTCATCCATTCGTTTGCCAAGTTCTCTTTCCTGCTCTTAATTATGTATATTGCGTCTTTGCTTTATTTGCTAAACCGGGATACTATTTAGCAGCCGCGGCGTACAATTCAAGGCAAATAAAGCGATATATTTGTCAAAACAAGTAGCAGCAAATTGCAGCACAATGAGTTTTGGAACTTTAGCTAATTGTTCTATGTACACAATGCTTTATAGTTATTTACTCCTGCGGAATTCACATCACAGGGAGAAATAATGTCCCGCACAACCTGGCATGAATTGTTGGCTTTCAAAAAAACGTTATGTTCACAGAAATTATTTTTTTCTTACTTTCCTTTCATCTTTGTGTTTGTCTTTGTGTTACACTTTCTGCATCGCTCCGAAAAGCACCTTCATAACTGTCTCATAAGCAGGGCTAAGGATTCCAGACATGCTTCCTTTTGTTCTTGTCTTGGTTGTATTGACGTAACGTTTTAATAAAGGATTGGCAAGTTTTACGTCTTTTTTTCCTTTTTTTTTTTAATTCGGCGACTACAATGTGAATCTTGCAAAAAGTAGAAAAAAATAAAATACTTGTAATTAGATGATAATTAGCGTCCAGGGGAGAATGGTCCAAATGTGCTTTAGTCTATTAGGAAAATGAGCCAATTATGTTGAAAATGGTTTAGATATACTGTAGCATCTATGCAAAATCACACAGAGCAGGAGAGACTTTCCCATAGTGTGGTGTGGATGGGGTAAGATCACACCCGATTGCAGGGGTGCACCACCAATGAGGCGAGGTGAGGCGATTGCCTCAGCCAGCACCAGGTAGAAGACAAGAGTTGGGCAACGGAAGTAGGATTATTGTTTCTGCAGTATAGTATTGGGAGGCACAGTAGGCACAGTATAGGGCTCTGTGTTATTCTGTATGCTTTGTAGCGCTGCATGTGATGTTTTCCATATAAGTCTTTAACAGTAGGGTTGGAGGGAAGGAGTTAGGTTAAGAAATTGGCAATTGGAGGGTTGGGGCGCCGTTTCAGTTTTCGCCTCAGGCAGCAGAAAGGCTAGGTGCACCACTGACCAATTGCATGCACCAAAGTCTGGCTACAAGCAATGGCTAATTCCCACTCACTTTTAATAATAAATTTACCAAGGAGAGATGAGGACATTTCTGTAAACTTGATTCAGGTTAGATTTGACTGAATTGACCATCCCATTCGATTTGGACTCTAATTGATTCAACTTGAATTGAAAGTGCTTCAATTGACCTGAACAGCTGTGGATGACATTCTGATATCTCTTTCAGTTCTCCAAAATCTAATCACTGGGAATGAGCGAATTTCTTCAAAATTCGATTTGGCTGATTCGCCGAATTTTACAAAAAAATTTGCTTTGTGACAAATTACTTCGCCACAAAGCGCATTTTTTTGCAAGTAGTGGGTGCAATGACAGGGAGCTGTGAAAGCGCCGCCCCGTCATTGTACCCCTCAGATGCCGTGTTCAAACATGATCGCGGCATCTGAGTGTAAATATAGTGTAAAATAAACATTAAAAATATTAAATATTATTTAATATTAAATATTAAATATTAAAAATACATTAAATCAAACTTACCTCCTCCATTTGCTCGCGACTGGCCGGTCGCCACCATCTTGCTTGAAGATCTGGAGCACAATCTCGCACTGGCGTGGTGACGTCATACGTCACTACGCATGGGATTTTGCCCGGGATCTTCAATCAAGATGGCGGCTGGCGACCCATTGTGAGCAAATGGAGGAGGTAAGAATGGATTTTTTTGTTTTTTACACTATTTCAGGATAAATCGATTCGCCAACATGAAGCACAAGGAAATTCGGCTTCGAGGCGAATCGAATTTATCCTTAAATTCAGATCGAATTCCACTTCGTGGGATTCGATTTGCTCATCTCTACTAATCACATAAAATTCTGAATCTATAGAATCAATTTGCTCATCTCTTGTGGGCATAGTCTAGTTATATGTGGTCACAACGTGTGGTCTCATAAGATACATCCAACTATGAGATGATTTGGCACAATCTGCTACACATTAGACACTTCCCTACACCACATCATGGTGGGTAAATATATACCAATAAATTGTCTTTTTTTTTTTTTTTATGAATTTGGTGCTTTTCTGACTCCTATTTTCCATGCCCCTTTCTCTAAACACTTTTTAAGTTTCAGGTATTCTTCCTTACCTTTTCTCTTGGCTCAAAGTTAATGATGGACACATGTATAGGAAAGGAAAGTGTCAGGTATAGGACCAAATCTCTTCTATAATCAGCATAAATGCAGAATTTCTGAGTGATGCCCAGTTGAATAGACAAGAGACCCAACTGTTGATCAGTCTACAAGAAGAGCCATGCTTAGTTCCTGGTCTACGACTAAATTCATAGCTAATGTCTGATCTAGAGAGAAAAGTTATATCTAGTGTCAAGTTTACTGTATTTGAAAAGTGGCATTTGCAGCCCAGTGACATCTGATATCAAACCAAATCTATACCTAGAGTAGGATCTGAAGCCTGGAATCAGGTCTGACATGTCTATAAAGAGATTAAAGGAATTGTCCAATTTATTAAAAAGTGAACCAAGAGCCAGGGATTGTAAAATTAAAAAGAAGCTATTATCCTCAGTTTAATTTCCCTATGCCGCTGCTCTGGTCTTCCCCACTGGCTTTTATTACATGGTTGCAATGATGCCCATATACATAATGTGACCACTGCAGCCAATCAATGGCCTTAATGGTCTCTTGCTGTATAAGACCACTAATATAGAAAAGTGCCTACGTATATTCAGCACCACAAGTCTCATCCATAAGACTGCTGCAGAATTTAGACAGGCTTAAAGGGGTATTCTCATCTTAGACAATTGGGGCATATCGCTAGGATATGCCCCCATTGTCTTATAGGTGCGGGTCCCACCGCTGGGACCCGCACCTATATCCAGAACGGAGCGGGGAGCACTGCGCTTGGAGGACCCCGGGGTTTCCGGGGGTCCAGCCACCACCAGGCGCAGCTCCCTGCTGCGCTCATAGAAATGATTGGGAGCGCAGTGCGCAAGCGTGGCCACCGCTCCCATTCATTTCTATGGAGCCGACGGAAGTAGCCAAGCCAGCGCTCGGCTATTTTAGGCGGCCCCATAGAAATGAATGGAGGGCGGCTGTGCATGCGCAGTGTGCCCTCATTCAGTTCGGGGGCTCTGTTCTGTTCTATTCTGTCTAAAATGAGAATAACCCTTTAAAGGTGTTGTACATGATTGTGGGAAGGGGGCAATATGGCAAACTCCCACTTGGCTGGAACTGTAATAGGAAGCTTATTTACCTGTTTCCCAGCTCTGGCTTCCTACTCCTCCTCCCGGTCTGTGATGGTCTGCTGGGCACCTTCGAGGAAAACATCTGGCTTGACATGGCTGCAGCCAATCACTGGCTGTGGCGGTGACTGACTCCCCTTACATCAATGGTCACATGATGTAAAGATATCTGGTCACCTTCATGGTCAGTGATTGGATGCAGCCATGTCAAACCAGACTATTTATCACAGGCTGGGAGGAGAAGGAGCAAGGAGCCAGCGCTGAGAAGCAGGTAAGTAAGATTCGTTTAAAGGTCCAGCCAAGTGTGTGTATGCAAGGTGGGGGTTCTTGCACAACCCCTTTAAGGTCTTTTACTCAGGCTAATGTTCAGGAATAAACAGTCATTTGGCCAATCTTCGGCATGTCCAAAAACGCTACCGGTCAGTCGACAAACAAGCTAACATTTTTCGGCTTGTTGAGTCTTTTATACGGCCATAATAGTTTGTCATCTGCATATCTTCCCTTGTTATGCTGACAATTTGCAAATTACAGGGGGATGAACAATCGTACTAACGATCATTCATCCGCCATTCAGTTTGTATTGCTCTGTTAAAAAGCCTTGTAAATAAGCATCAATTGGTCCTCATTATGGCCCATATCAGACCATATAAAAATACCCATGGATAAGAACATACAGTACCCACAGAACTATGCATGAGACAAATATGAGCAAATAGCTCCAGGGCCCTTATCTTTTCATCCAAGATCCTCAAGCTCATTTTTTGGATCCCAAATGTTTTGCACATGCAGAGATGTTAGATTGCTAGGCATATTCAGAATGTGCATATTCCCATTCTACAGAAAGAGGACCAAATATCATTACTTGAATACTGTAACCCATGATAAGCATGAATAGAACAAAGAAGCAATCATCTGCTGTAGCAATCTTTACTTCACGGCTGGTAAGAAATAGCAGGTTACAATGTCGCCAGTAATAATTGTAAATATACAGTACCTTATATTGTAACATTTCTTTGTTGTATGCTTCATTATTTGACTGTTTGCTCTGTCACATCAACACAATTGCAGACTCTACCATTTCAGCTCCATTTGCAGACTCAAGTACAAGCTAAGTATTGATCAAACAGAGGCTGCCATTGCCTGACAGAGCATTAATACTTTTAGAAAAGATAGAAGACAGAAACACATTTATGGGAAAAATAACTTATGTCGTCAGTGGAAAGAAAGTTCTGGATGCAGTTTCTCAGTGTCAAGTGGATGTGTCACCTAGATTTTATTTTACTAATTACTAATTATACTAAAAACAGAACTAAACTATGACATTAGCACCATCATGTGTCACAGATAAGATGCGTTTTTTTATGCTGGAATGCAGGGTTTTACTTTCTCCAAACATAACACTTCTTGTTTAAACCAAAAAGTTCTATTTTGGTCACATCCATCTACAAAACATTGTTCCATTATCCTTCTGGTCTTGCCCAGGTGATCTTTAGTAAACTGCAGATGGGCAGCAGTGTTCTTTTTGGAAAGCAGCGGCTTTAACCTTGCACTCCTGCTATGCACTCCATTGTTGTCCAGTGTCCTCCTGATGTTGACCATATGAACATTAACATTAGCTGATGTGAGAAAGACCTTTAGTTGCTTGTAGGTTACCTTTGGTTCCTTTGTGACCTCGCAGACTAGAACATGCCTTGCTCTTGTCATGACCTTTGTTGTTCAATCACTCCTGGGGAGGGTAATGATGGTCCGGAATTTCCTCCATTTTCACATAATCTGTCTAACTGTGGATTTATTAAGTCCAGACTCTAGAGATGTAACTTTTTTCATCCTGATCAGCATCAACAACGCTTCTTCTGAGGTCCTCAGAGATCGCCTTTGCTTGTGCCATTATACACTTCACAAACATGTTGTGAAGATCAGACTTTGATAGATCCCTGTTCTTTAAATAGGTCACCCAATCATACAGTACCTGATTATCATCTCATTGATTGCAAATATCAGACTCTAATTTCTCCTTCAAATTATCTGCTGATCCAAGACGTTAGGTGTTTTTCTCATTTTTTTAAAGTATTTTCATGCACTAGTCTATGTTTGGAAATGCATTTTTAAAACCTTGCCAAATTCACCAAAGGTTTCTTAGAGAAGATCTGTAAGGGTGTATGTGTGTTTTTTACCATGTGGATTTTCAAGCGGGAAAAACCACAGCATAATACAATACAAGCAGTACTTTTTTCTTAGGTGCAGAAATTGACCTGATGTACAGATTTTGAAATCTGCATCATGGCAATTATTGCAGTTTTTTGTGTGAATTTCATCCTTTTCAGTATAAGGCTTCATTCACACGTCCTGTTTTTCTTTCCTGATTCGATCCTGGTTTTTCAGGACCCATTGAAATAAATGGATCCAGATCAGGATCGAATCAGGAAAGAAAAACAGGACGTGTGAATGGAGCATAAGAGTGAGATCCTTGGAAAATCTGCATCAAATCTGCACCAAAAACCGAATAAAAGAAGAGGGAAAGAAGAAGACTAACTTTGTAATTTGTGTAAATGTCAAAGACATTGATTCCTACAAATGACATTTGATGAAGTTAATTTAGAATGAAAACTGCTCCGGCCAAGACTTTATTCATTACAAAAAAAAACAAGAGAAAAAGGGGAAAAAAGTCTGTAAAATATCATCTTAATGCATCTACTGCTATGACTAAGGGATTCAATTTCATCTGGATGTGTGACCTCTTCCCAGAGTTCAGAAAAGCATTAAGTTATCTCATCATCTGAAATTAGCTTCATCCATCTCCACCAGAGAGAACGTCTGCCGAGAAGAATCACCACAGATCTCAATTTTAATGTTCAGCATTCAGGGTGGAGAAGCGGAACCAGATCACCACGCTACAAATGTCTGGATCACAGGGAGAGGCACTTAGCAAGCTCTGTATCCAGTCCCCGAAGTCCACGGAACAGTGAAATGAAGATACATCATTTATTACCACTAACAATATCCTTGCCAGATTTAGTAACTTTTTGCAAGTACTTTTCAGGGATTGTAATGCATTTTAGCATATATATAAATATGTATATATATATATATATATATATATATATATATATCTATATCTATATCTATATCTATATATATATTATAGATAGATACACACACAACACATATCTGTCTATCTATCTATCTATCTATCTATCTATCTATTTATCTATCTATCTATCTATCTATCTAAAAAGTCTCAGGGCACTCTTTTATTTTAGAAACAAAAGGGAAAATAAAATATCTGAATACTCCAGCAAATAATGGGTGAGCGGTCATACCTTTTAGGCTATGGCCGGAACATGGCCACCATCTTAATAGTCGCCATATTGGATCAAGGACAATTTTTTCCCAATAGGAAGTGGGTATCAGAGAAGACCAGATTTTTCTCAGAAATCGATTGCCACAGTCAGATTTGCAATATGTTTTGTGGTTCAAAAGTTATCAACACAGAAAGTTGCAACAACAACTGGGAACATTCCTTGTGAAGCACAGCTATTTGACATGGGCAATGTGCTGTCCTTGGTGCTGGACACAGAACTTTGAATTTTTTAAACTTTCTGTGTTGATAACTTTTGAACCCCAAGAGATATTGCAAATTTGATTGTGACAACCGATTTCTAAGAAAATTCTGGTCTTCTCTCACGACCCACATTTTCCCTTGATCCAATATGGTGACTTTCAAGATGTTCCAGACATAGCCTAAAAGATAGATCCCTGTTCACAGGATGCATGTAGTATTGCAACTCAGCTCTATTCTTGTTGCAATACCAGGTACAACCTATGGTCAGATGATGTCCACTCCATTCACTGCAATGGGATATCTGAAAATATCCAATTGCTTGATATGGTTAATAAATAGAGATTAACGAGTAGTGTTCGATCGAGCCGGTATTCGATCGAACACTACGCTATTCGGCATACTCGATTTCGATCGAGTATAACGGCGATGGCGCACTTAGAATTAGTTTCCCCTCCCACCTTCCCTGGCGCTCTTTTTCCACCAATCACCATGCAGGGGGGGTATGACAGGCACGCTGAGCACGCTGGCAGCGCGAAAACGGCATCTACATGGATTGGCTGGAAAAACGACGTGACCTCGAATCATAAAAACTCAGCTCTTCCTGCTCGTTCGCATATGCTGCGTGAACTTAGTCAGGGACAGAGGCTGGAGAAGGGAGAGACAGGTTTTAGCTGTTGGACAGGCAGGAGCGTGATTAAAAGCCCTTATCAGGGCTACTATAGTGCAGTACAGTGATAGCTTTACTACCATATACACTCTGCAGAGAACGGCTGCTGTATTAAGGGATAGCTGCTGGAGTAGGGACAGAGAGAGGCATTAGTGGTGTATTAGGTGCTCTGCTACATACCAAACTATATTTGGCACTACTGTTCTGCGTTCTTTTTGGCTGCAAAACCCTGTTATATACCTAGTGTGTATATGCACCATCTGATCTTCTGGCAGTATACGACTGTGTACATTTTTTTTTTTAAATACAGTTTCTTTGGCTCTAGTGTTCTGGATTCTGTGTGCCTGCAATACCCTTTTTGTATACCAGGTGTAAATACCCACCGTCTGACCTGTTAGTACACGGCTGTGTACCTAGAAATATAAAAAAAAAGGCATTTTATTTGGCACCTGTACAGTGCGTTCTGCATGCCTGCAAAAATCTTGTATATACGTGGTGTTAATACACACCGTCTGACCTGTTAGTACACGGCTGTGTACCTAGAAATATTAAAAAAAAGGCATTTTATTTGGCACCTGTACCGTGCGTTCTGCGTGCTTGCAAAAATCTTTTATATACGTGGTGTTAATACACACCGTCTGACCTGTTAGTACAAGGCTGTGTACCTAGAAATATTAAAAAAAGGCCTTTTATTTGGCACCTGTACTGTGCGTTCTGCGTGCTTGCAAAATTATTTTATATACGTGGTGTTAATACACACCGTCTGACCTGTTAGTACAACGGCTGTGTACCTAGAAATATTTAAAAAAAAGGCATTTTATTTGGCACCTGTACTGTGCGTTCTGCGTGCCTGCAAAAATCTTGTATATACGTGGTGTTAATACACACCGTCTGACCTGTTAGTACAAGGCTGTGTACCTAGAAATATATAAAAAAAGGCATTTTATTTGGCACCTGTACTGTGCGTTCTGCGTGCCTGCAAAAATCTTGTATATACGTGGTGTTAATACACACCGTCTGACCTGTTAGTACAAGGCTGTGTACCTAGAAATATATAAAAAAAGGCATTTTATTTGGCACCTGTACTGTGCATTCTGCGTGCTTGCAAAATTATTTTATATACGTGGTGTTAAACACACCGTCTGACCTGTTAGTACACGGCTGTGTACCTAGAAATATTTAAAAAAAGGCCTTTTATTTGGCACCTGTACTGTGCGTTCTGCGTGCTTGCAAAAATCTTGTATATACGTGGTGTTAATACACACCGTCTGACCTGTTAGTACACGGCTGTGTACCTAGAAATATATAAAAAAAGGCATTTTATTTGGCACCTGTACTGTGCGTTCTGCGTGCTTGCAAAATTATTTTATATACGTGGTGTTAATACACACCGTCTGACCTGTTAGTACACGGCTGTGTACCTAGAAATATTTAAAAAAAAGGCATTTTATTTGGCACCTGTACTGTGCGTTCTGCGTGCTTGCAAAAATCTTGTATATACGTGGTGTTAATACACACCGTCTGACCTGTTAGTACACGGCTGTGTACCTAGAAATATTAAAAAAAGGCATTTTATTTGGCACCTGTACTGTGCGTTCTGCGTGCTTGCAAAATTATTTTATATATGTGGTGTTAATACACACCGTCTGACCTGTTAGTACACGGCTGTGTACCTAGAAATATTAAAAAAAAGGCATTTTATTTGGCACCTGTACTGTGCGTTCTGCGTGCCTGCAAAATCTTGTATATACGTGGTGTTAATACACACCGTCTGACCTGTTAGTTACAAGGCTGTGTACCTAGAAATATTAAAAAAAAGGCCTTTTATTTGGCACCTGTACTGTGCGTTCTGCGTGCTTGCAAAATTATTTTATATACGTGGTGTTAATACACACCGTCTGACCTGTTAGTACAAGGCTGTGTACTAGAAATATATAAAAAAAGGCATTTTATTTGGCACCTGTACTGTGCGTTCTGCGTGCCTGCAAAAATCTTGTATATACGTGGTGTTAATACACACCGTCTGACCTGTTAGTACACGGCTGTGTACCTAGAAATATTAAAAAAAAGGCATTTTATTTGGCACCTGTACTGTGCGTTCTGCGTGCTTGCAAAATTATTTTATATATGTGGTGTTAATACACACCGTCTGACCTGTTAGTACACGGCTGTGTACCTAGAAATATTAAAAAAAGGCCTTTTATTTGGCACCTATACTGTGCGTTCTGCGTGCTTGCAAAATTCTTTATATACGTGGTGTTAATACACACCGTCTGACCTGTTAGTACACGGCTGTGTACCTAGAAATATAAAAAAAAGGCATTTTATTTGGCTCCTGTACTGTGCGTTCTGCGTGCCTGCAAAAATTTTGTATATACGTGGTGTTAATACACACCGTCTGACCTGTTAGTACACGGCTGTGTACCTAGAAATATTTAAAAAAAGGCATTTTATTTGGCACCTGTACTGTGCGTTCTGCGTGCTTGCAAAATTATTTTATATATGTGGTGTTAATACACACCGTCTGACCTGTTAGTACAAGGCTGTGTACCTAGAAATATAAAAAAAAGGCATTTTATTTGGCACCTGTACTGTGCGTTCTGCGTGCCTGCAAAAATCTTGTATATACGTGGTGTTAATACACACTGTCTGACCTGTTAGTACATGGCTGTGTACCTAGAAATATTAAAAAAAAGGCATTTTATTTGGCACCTGTACTGTGCGTTCTGCGTGCTTGCAAAATTATTTTATATATGTGGTGTTAATACACACCGTCTGACCTGTTAGTACATGGTTGTGTACCTAGAAATATTAAAAAAAAGGCCTTTTATTTGGCACCCTGTACTGTGCGTTCTGCGTGCTTGCAAAAATTCTTTTATATACGTGGTGTTAATACACACCGTCTGACCTGTTAGTACACGGCTGTGTACCTAGAAATATAAAAAAAAGGCATTTTATTTGGCACCTGTACTGTGCGTTCTGCGTGCTTGCAAAAATTTTGTATATACGTGGTGTTAATACACACCGTCTGACCTGTTAGTACACGGCTGTGTACCTAGAAATATTAAAAAAAAGGCATTTTATTTGGCACCTGTACTGTGCGTTCTGCGTGCTTGCAAAATTATTTTATATATGTGGTTTAATACACACCGTCTGACCTGTTAGTACACGGCTGTGTACCTAGAAATATAAAAAAAAGGCATTTTATTTGGCACCTGTACTGTGCGTTCTGCGTGCCTGCAAAAATCTTGTATATACGTGGTGTTAATACACACCGTCTGACCTGTTAGTACAAGGCTGTGTACCTAGAAATATTTAAAAAAAACGGCCTTTTATTTGGCACCTGTACTGTGCGTTCTGCGTGCTTGCAAAATTATTTTATATACGTGGTGTTAATACACACCGTCTGACCTGTTAGTACACGGCTGTGTACCTAGAAATATTAAAAAAAAGGCATTTTTTTGGCACCTGTACTGTGCGTTCTGCGTGCCTGCAAAAATCTTGTATATACGTGGTGTTAATACACACCGTCTGACCTGTTGGTACACGGCTGTGTACCTAGAAATATTAAAAAAAAAGGCATTTTATTTGGCACCTGTACTGTGCGTTCTGCGTGCCTGCAAAAATCTTGTATATACGTGGTGTTAATACACACCGTCTGACCTGTTAGTACACGGCTGTGTACCTAGAAATATAAAAAAAAAGGCATTTTATTTGGCACCTGTACTGTGCGTTCTGCGTGCTTGCAAAATTATTTTATATATGTGGTGTTAATACACACCATCTGACCTGTTAGTACACGGCTGTGTACCTAGAAATATAAAAAAAAGGCATTTTATTTGGCACCTGTACTGTGCGTTCTGCGTGCCTGCAAAAATCTTGTATATACGTGGTGTTAATACACACCGTCTGACCTGTTAGTACACGGCTGTGTACCTAGAAATATTTAAAAAAAGGCCTTTTATTTGGCACCTGTACTGTGCGTTCTGCGTGCTTGCAAAATTATTTTATATATGTGGTGTTAATACACACCGTCTGACCTGTTAGTACACGGCTGTGTACCTAGAAATATAAAAAAAATGGCATTTTATTTGGCACCTGTACTGTGCGTTCTGCGTGCTTGCAAAATTATTTTATATACGTGGTGTTAATACACACCGTCTGACCTGTTAGTACACGGCTGTGTACCTAGAAATATAAAAAAAAGGCATTTTATTTGGCACCTGTACTGTGCGTTCTGCGTGCTTGCAAAAATCTTGTATATACGTGGTGTTAAATACACACCATCTGACCTGTTAGTACACGGCTGTGTAC
>ONZH01030273.1:0-27830 GCA_900303285.1 Rhinella marina
AAAATGCCCCCATGGTTAGCCAGTAAAAATGCCCCCCATGTGCCAGTAAAAGCCCCCCAGTGCCCCAGTGCCAGTAAAATGCCCACAGTGCCCCATGTGCCAGTAAAAATGCCCACAGTGCCCCCATGTGCCAGTAAAAAATGCCCACAGTGCCCCATGTGCCAGTAAAAATGCCCACAGTGCCCCCATGTGCCAGTAAAATGCCCACAGTGCCCCCATGTGCCAGTAAAAATGCCCACAGTGCCCCCCATTGTGCCAGTAAAATTCCCACAGTGCCCCATGTGCCAGTAAAATGCCCCAGTGCCCCCATTGCCAGTAAAATGCCCCCAGCGCCCCCCATGTACCAGTAAAAATGCCCCCAGTGCCCCCATGTGCCAGTAAAATGCCACAGTGCCCCCAGTGCCAGTAAAAATGCCCACAGTGCCCCCATGTGCCAGTAAAAATGCCCACAGTGCCCCCATGTGCCAGTAAAATGCCCACAGTGCCCCCATGTGCCAGTAAAATGCCCCAGTGCCCCCATGTGCCAGTAAAAATGCCCCAGTGCCCCCAATTAGGCTACGGTCGGTGACTGCTACATATTTAAAAAAAAAATAATAAAAAAAAAATAACACTCTATACTTACCTCCATGGTGCTGACAGCGATGCGATGCAGGCTCTTCGGCTGTGTCCCGCGATGTACGGCTCAGGCGGCGCGATGACGTCATCGCGCCGCCTGAGCCGGCCTCTGATAGGCTGCAGGCCCAGTGCCTGCAGCCTATCAGAGGAACGGGCAGGGGAGACGCCTCTCCTCCCCTGCCCCAGTACAATACAGGCATCTGTATCGCCGTCCTGAGGACGGCGATACAGATGACTATGGAGATGAGCGCTTCCACAATGGAAGCGCTCATCTCCCTCTGCCCCTATCTGTGTGCAGGGCCGCGCCGCACCTGGCTAATTGGCGGTGCGGCCCTGCAAGTGGCAAGGGGGGCCCTCGGGGCCCCCCTGGCTTAGGGGCCCGGTCGCAACTGCGACCGCTGCGACCCCTATAGCTACGCCACTGCTACAGGCAAAATGTTCTGGCTCAATGACGTCACTGAATCGTGTGGTCATAGCGGCTTGTGGCCTACATGTTACAGAAGTAGAATGGTCGGGCAGGAAGCCTAAGATTTCTGCTATACCATGGGTTTCATTGCTAATGACAAAGGGGCTTAGTGAGGGCCCGGAGCGTCAACACTCCTGCAGCGAAGAACCAATGTGTTTTTTTTTTTTATTTATTGATTTTTCTGTCTGTTCTTTTTTGCAGATCACCAACTGGTCTATTTCAGATTTGTTGAACAACATCGACGACCAGCGTTTGTTTTTGTTTTGTTATGTTTTTTTTTTATTAATAAAATAGTCATTTAGGGTTGTGTGTTTGTTTTATTTCAATACAATATTTTTTTAATGTTTTTTTCTTTTTGTTTTTTTTTTTACTATTGCCTTCGTAATGGCCACTGTCTCAGTGGCAGCAGTCATTACAAAGGCGAGGCAGGTATTAGCTCAATTATTACCCCGGTACCACCAGAGGTACCAGGAAGAGCTGGGTACAGTTCCCAACCATGTAGTAATGGTCAGGTAATAGGGCCCCCATAGTGTAGTATTATACAGGGTGGGCCATTTATATGGATATACCTAAATAAAATGGGAATGGTTGGTGATATTAACTTCCTGTTTGTGGCACATTAGTATATGGGAGGGGGGAAACTTTTCAAGATGGGTGGTGGCCATTTTTTAAGTCGGCTATTTTGGATCTAACTTAAGTTTTTTCAATGGGAAGAGGGTCATGTGACACATCAAACTTATTGAGAATTTCACAAGAAAAACAATGGTGTGCTTGGTTTTAAAGTAACTTTATTTTTTCATGAGTTATTTACAGGTTTCTGACCACTTATAAAATGTGTTCAAAGTGCTGCCCATTGTGTTGGATTGTCAATGCAACCCTCTTCTCCCACTGATAGCAACACCACAGAAGAAATGCTAGCATATGCATCCAGTATCCATAGTTTCAGGTGCTGCACATCTTGTATCTTCACAGCATAGACAATTGCCTTCAGATGACCCCAAAAGATAAAAGTCTAAGGGGGTCAGATCAGGAGACCTTGGGGGCCATTCAACTGCTACATGATGATGTATTTCCCTCTTTATGCACTGAAGCTGGCACGTTCTCTGAGTTTTTCCAGCAAGATGGTGCACCACCACATTATGGGTGTCAGGTCCGAGCATTCCTAGATGAACAGTTTCCTGGAAAGTGGATTGGTCGTCGTGGGCCAGTTGAATGGCCCCCAAGGTCTCCCGATCTGACCCCCTTACACTTTTATCTTTGGGTTCATCTGAAGGCAATTGTCTATGCTGTGAAGATACGAGATGTGCAGCACCTGAAACTATGGATACTGGAAGCCTATGCTAGAATTTCTTCTGCGGTGTAGCTATCAGTGTGTGAAGAGTGGGAGAAGAGGGTTGCATTGACAATCCAACACAATGGGCAGCACTTTGAACACATTTTATAAGTGGTCAGAAACTTGTAAATAACTCATGAAAAAAATAAAGTTACAAAAATAAAGTTTAAAACCAAGCACACCATTGTTTTTCTTGTGAAATTCTCAATAAGTTTGATGTGTCACATGACCCTCTTCCCATTGAAAAAAACTAAAGTTGGATCCAAAATGGCCGACTTCAAAATAGCCACCATGGTCACCACCCATCTTGAAAAGTTTCCTCCCTCCCATATACTAATGTGCCACAAACAGGAAGTTAATATCACCAACTATTTCGATTTTATTTAGGTGTTTCCACATAAATGGCCCACCCTGTAGTATTATCATATAGTACAGTTATGGCCAAAAGTTTTGAGAATGATACAAATATTAATTTTTACAAAGTCTACTGTTTCAGTTTTTATAATGGCAATTTGCATATACTCCAGAATGTTATAAAGAGTGATCAGCTTAACAGCAATTACTTGCAAAGTCAATATTTGCCTAGAAAATGAACTTTATCCCCCAAAACACATTTCAACATCATTGCAGCCCTGCCTTAAAAGGACCAGCTAACATCGTTTCAGTGATTGCTCCATTAACACAGGTGTGGGTGTTGATGAGGACAGGGCTGGAGATCAATCTGTCATGATTAAGTAAGAATGACACCACTGGACACTTTAAAAGGAGGCTGGTGCTTGGCATCATTGTTTCTCTTCTGTTAACCATGGTTATCTCTAAAGAAACACGTGCAGTCATCATTGCACTGCACAAAAATGGCCTAACAGGGAAGAGTATTGCAGCTAGAAAGATTGCGCCTCAGTCAACAATCTATCGCATCATCAAGAACTTCAAGGAGAGAGGTTCCATTCTTGCCAAAAAGGCTCCAGGGCGCCCAAGAAAGACCAGCAAGCGCTAGGACCGTCTCTTAAAAGTGTTTCAGCTGCGGGATCGGGCTACCAGCAGTGCAGAGCTTGCTCAGGAATGGCAGCAGGCAGGTGTGAGTGCATCTGCACGCACTGTGAGGCGGAGACTCTTGGAGCAAGGCCTGGTCTCAAGGAGGGCAGCAAAGAAGCCACTTCTCTCCAGAAAAAAACATCAGGGACAGACTGATATTCTGCAAAAGGTACAGGGAGTGGACTGCTGAGGACTGGGGTAAAGTCATTTTCTCTGATGAATCCCTTTTTCGATTGTTTGGGACATCTAGAAAACAGCTTATTCGGAGAAGACGAGGTGAGCGCTACCACCAGTCTTGTCTCATGCCAACTGTAAAGCATCCTGAAACCATTCATGTGTGGAGTTGCTTCTCAGCCAAGGGAATCGGCTCTCTCACAGTCTTGCCTAAAAACACAGCCATGAATAAAGAATGGTACCAGAATGTCCTCCAAGAGCAACTTCTCCCAACCGTCCAAGAGCAGTTTGGCGATCAACAATGCCTTTTCCAGCATGATGGAGCACCTTGCCATAAAGCAAAGGTGATATCTAAATGGCTCAGGGAACAAAACAGAGATTTTGGGTCCATGGCCTGGAAACTCCCCAGATCTTAATCCCATTGAGAACTTGTGGTCAATCATCAAGAGACAAGTGGACAAACAAAAACCTACAAATTCTGACAAAATGCAAGCATTGATTGTGCAAGAATGGACTGCTATCAGTCAGGATTTGGTCCAGAAGTTGATTGAGAGCATGCCAGGGAGAATTGCAGAGGTCCTGCAGAAGAAGGGTCAACACTGCAAATATTGACTTGCTGCATTAACTCATTCTAACTGTCAATATAAGCTTTTGTTACTCATAATATGATTGCAATTATATTTCTGTATGTGATAAAAACATCTGACAAACACACATACAAACCAGAGGGCAGCAGATCATGTGAAAATATAATATTTGTGTCATTCTCAAAACTTTTGGCCATGACTGTATTATCATAGTATTATTAACCCCTTCCCAACACATGATGTAATTGTATGTCATATGTTGGGCCTTAACCCATAATTCCATACATGTAAGGTGTTATGCGCCTACGGGTGTATGGAGCGGGCCTCAGCAGTGAGCCCGCTCCATATGTGGGCATGAAACAGCCAGCACCCGGCTGCACTGATGAGGAGCGGAGATCGTGTCGCCCCTGTTATTTAACCCCTCAGGTGCTGCGATCAGCGCTGATTGCCCCACCTGTGAGTGAAGGCAGAGGGATGCGGTTCCCTTTGCCTTCAGATTGCAGCCCCTGCAGTGAATCCGTGGGGCTCTGATTGGTAACACACGGCAGGGTTGGCACCATCTCGAAGGTGATACACAATGGGTAATTGTTCTCTGTCCTGATATTGTTTACTGCAGATTTTGCACTTGCGCTTTATTTATGTTTTTCTTTTTTTGGACATATATGAATTGATCCCTCAGTGTTCACCTTCAGTTGATGTCACTTGTTTTTATCCCTAGAATGCGTATTGGGGGCCTTTTAGGCCCCCATGCTTACTTTTTTGTTATTATCTGCAAAATTACTTAAGTTAGAATTTTGAAACTCCAGGTAATCCTCAAGAATGTCGTTGTTGGTAATATCCAGTTGTTCATATATTTTTTTTCATAGGCATTTTGGTGTAACAATGCTTTTTTGGTGAAAAACACATCTGTACGGATTGGGGGCCTTTTAGGCCCCCATGTATTTTTTTATTATGTTCTCAGTAGTGTTTGTACCTCAAGTTACTTTATTTGTACTCAGTAATGCTGGTGGAGGGGCCAGGGTGTGGATAATGCCATATGAGGATGTCATGTGATTTTTGGAGGGAGAGATAAAGTCATGACATCATCTCAGGTCCTTCTGAACACAGTAATAAGCTGTGAAGAGAGTAATGAGGACAGTATACACTGTGAGCTAATTGTTAAGGACCTGAGATAAGATACGATGTTGAGAGCAAGTTTCTGTTATAATTAAAATTTTGTTTACTAATCATATTTTATTTAGCAGTTTTAAAATAAACTTGTAAAAGTTATATAAGTGTGTTTTCCATATGATTTGCATGGGGGCCTAAAAGGCCCCCAATACGTTAATATGAAGATTTCTGATGTCACGCATTCTAGGGTTAATGTTAATTTATTTATGAATAAAATCTTATTGATTTATAAGCGGTCTGGCAGTTTTGTATATAGGTTCTTCCTTTTGGTTGCCATGGCAGTCTGGACACTGCTAAAGCGATCCAGGCCTGTCATGGCTTTCTCTATACTGAGCTATGCACGAGGCAGAGCTCAGAATGGAGAGAGCAAAAATCCTAGGAGAGGGGATCAAACTATCCCATGTACTAGGCCCCTAATATATTAAAAGTTTAAATCACCCCCTTTCCCAATTTTACATATAAAAATAAACAATAAAAGAATGAACATATTGAGTATCGCCACGTCTGAAAATGTATGAACTATTAAAATATTTTGTAAAAAAAAACTGCGGTTAACTCCTTAATGGAAAAAAAAAATTAAAAAACGCGATTTGCCATTTTTTTGTCATCTTGTCCCCCCCAAAAATTGACCACAACAATGGTCCAATAAAAACTATAGAAAAAAAAGAAATTGTTTTTCCTTTGACAATAAAAACTATAGTTCGTTACACAAAAAACAAGCCCTCAAACATCTCTATAGACCAAAATCTAGTAGTAAAAAAACACAAACTATTCAAGTTTGGAATCGCCGTATTCGTATTGATCAGGTCATTTTTAGTGCATAGTGAACACTGATGTCAAAACCCCAAAAAACATGGCAGAATTTTTTTTTTTTCAATTTTGCCACACAAAGAATTGTTTTCTAGTTTTCCAATACAAGACATGGTAAATTAAATGGTGGCATTAAAAATGCATCTTGTCCTGCAAAAAATAAGCCCTCATATAGCTATGTGAATGGAAAATTAAAAAAGTTTGGGTATTGGAACGTGGGGAGGAAAATCTAAAATCTAAAAATGAAAATAGGCTCCGTCTATAGCCCCTGCTTCGGAGCGGGCACTATAGCAACTGGGTACCAGCTGTTTCACAAAGCAGACACCTGGCCTAATGTCCCCAACCAGTGGTAATGCCAGTTGCTGACTTTTAACCCCTCAGATGCTGTGGTCATACTTGACCACAGCATCTAGAGGTTACAAAATCTGGAAGCGTTTGCTTCTGGGTGTGTTCCCTCAGTGAGCGAGAGTGTGTGTGTGTGCAGCAGTCTCTGTATTCCTCAATGATACGAGGCTGCTGCACATTAGTTCCTATGGAGCCTCTGCCTGTGGCCCCATAGGAGAATAGTGTATTTTTGAATCTGATTGCTAATGCCCTGGAGTCTATGACAAGTAATACGATAATCGCTTGTTATAGTTCCCTATGGAAAAAAATATATAAAAATTCAAATCACCCCCTTTCCCCAAAATTAAAAAATAAGCAATAACATATGAGCATTGCTGTGTGCGAAAACGCCCGATATAAAATATTTATCCCATACGATGAAATGGAGAAAAAAGTCAAAATGGCCAATTTGCCATTTTTTGGATGCTTCACCTCCCAAAAAATGAAACATAAACAAAGTGATCAAAAAGTCATACATACTCCAAAATGGTGTCCGTTAAAAGTACAGATCACCCCACAAAAAATGAGCCTTCAAACTCAAACTGTACGCATAATTTAAAAAAAAACAAAAACGTTATAGTCAGAAGAGAGAGTCAGGATATGGGGACAAAAAGAAAAATATTTTTTTTATTTTTTTTCGGTATTAAAACGCAAGAAAAACTATACATATGTGGTGTAGCCATAATCATACTGACCTGGAGAATAAAAGTAATACGTCAGTTTTACCACATAGGGAACATTGTAAAAAAAAAAACCCAGAAAACTGGAATTGCGTTTTTCCAATTTCACCCCATTTGGAATTTTGTTCCACTCCCCACTGCATTTTATGCAATATTACATGGTATTGTTAGAAAGTGCAACTTGCCCCACAAAAAGAGGCCCTCATACGGCTATGCGAATGGAAAAATAAAAAAGAGGCAGCCCCAGAAAGGCAGGGAGTGAAAAACCAAAAAAGGGTTAAGCTGGGAAAGCCCCAAAACAATGGGCGCCCCCATCCTGGTAATGCCAGGCTGCAACTGCTTTATCATTTCTGACTGGTTATGGAAAATAAGAGCGACTCCATGTGCTTTTAAAATTATTCTGAAAAATATGTGGAGTCATCAAAAAAAGAAACATTAGTAAAGAATCCTGCGCTGCCTCCTCTCAGGATGGAAAGCTGATGAAGCTCACAGGTCAGATGGACTCCAGTAACACCGGGTCTGTTATAAGAACAATGAGATTTTTGTTGGGGAATTTTTTGAGACCGAAAATTAGTTACATTCATTGAACGGATTTCTCCAAGCCTCAAAAATGGAACTGATTCTCAGCTGCCGAAAATTCCCCAATAAAATCCACAGAGTGTGAAGGTGGCGTAATAGCACAATAGGAAAGCTGTGTCCACGTCCTGCTCTATAGTCATAGAGTAAAGTGTGGAGTCTGCATGAGGCTTCAGGAGAAGAAGCTGACAGCTACCATATGTAAAGGTCAAGAGAAGGAACAGAAAACGAGAAGATGTGGAAAAATCCAACCTCTGTGAAAGGTGAAAGAAATAATACTAAAGTATACTAATCATGAGAAAACCAGTCCAGCAATAGCACACTCACTACCAGACTTGGCGCCAGCAGCCAGACCGGGCAAGGGGCAGGAATCTTACCCTACGACGTCCCACCCTATCTGGACCCTCAGACCACTTGGATTTAGCATCCTTATATATTAGAGCAGTGTAAATCCAAGCAGGCAAAGGGACCTGGTGTTTTTTTTTATTTAAAAAGGCCTTATACTAGTGGCAAGAGGGACCTGGTCCTTTAGCCCACTAGGATTTAGCATCCTTATATAGAGCAGGCTAAATCCTAGTGGGCAGAAGGACCTGGTCCTTTCTGTGAAAACAGGCTCTGTTCTAGTGGGCAGAGGGACCTGGTCCTTTAGCCCACTAAAATTTAGCACCCTTATATAGAGCGGGCTAAATCCTAGTGGGCAGAGGGACCTGGTCCTTTCTGTCTAAACATGCTCTATTTTAGTGGGCAGAGGGACCTGGTCCTTTCTGTGAAAAAGGGCTGTATTCTAGTGGGCAGAGAGACCTGGTCCTTTAGCCAAATAGGATTTAGCATCCTTATATAGAGCAGGCTAAATCCTAGTGGGCAGAGGGACCTGGTCCTTTCTGTGAAAACAGGCTGTATTCTAGTGGGCAGAGGGACCTGGTCTTTTAGCCCACTAGGATTTAGCATCCTTATATACAGCGGGCTAAATGATAGTGGGCAGAGGGACCTGGTCCTTTCTGTGAAAACAGGCTGTATTCTAGTGGGCAGAGGGACCTGGTCCTTTAGCCCACTAGGATTTAGCACCCTTATATTGAGCAGGCTAAATCCTAGTGGGCAGAAGGACCTGGTCCTTTCTGTCAAAACAGGCTTTACCTTAGGGGGCAGAGGGACCTGTTGCTTTTGGCGAAAACAGGCTATATTTTAGTTAGGTTACTAGTTTTAAGCCATATGTGCACTATTATTTTTTTTTTTGCGTTTGAAAAAAAAAAAAATCAGACAAATGCCACCTTCTGTTTTTTTGTAACAATGGGGAAAAAAAATGACTCCCTGCCGTTTACAATCGTGCTTGGATGAATAACGATGACCTCACATTGATCGCCTATGTGTCGCTGTAGTCAATCACTGTTCTCAGGTTTCAGAGCGACAGCGCTGCAGTTGCAGGGCAGGGATAAGGGAATGTTTTTGCCTTTCCTGCCCGTGTGTATTTATTTTTTTGTCAATTTTTGGGAAAACCTCTTTAGTGAATTAAAATAAATATATAAAAAATTATATATATATATATATATATATATATATATATATATATATATATATATATATACACATATATACATACATACACACACACACTAAATGTCCTTTAGCCCACTAGAAATTAGCATTCTCATATAGAGTAGGCTAAATCCTAGTGGGCAGAGGGACCAGGTCCTTTAGTCCACTAGGATTTATACTCAACCCACCTTACATGGTGGATGGTACAGATATAGGAAAAAGAAATCAATGAGTTCACATCACATGTACAGGAAATACACCATATCATAGATAATGCATAGATAGACTACAAGTAAAACATTAGTAACAGCAACATCTAGTGTCACAACTGTAAACTGCTGTCTTTTCAGCAGAAGACTAAGCTGTAGTTGTTGTATCTCCAACACACAGATGCCTTCAGCTGCCAAGTGCACATGCCACAGGTCAGCCAGTTTCATAGGTAGAAATCTGCTGACATATGCATGGGCATTGAGTTGAAGCAACTCCAGGTCATGAATAAGGGCTACAGCTAGCCCGAAACGTGCAAACTTGTTGCTGCGGTCTTTTGGTCATTTTGAGGATTTTATTGATTTGTGATTTTTATTGAAGCTCTTGATCTGGCGCTGGATTTTTATACTTACCTGTTACCACATTGAATGGTCTAATGATGGTCTTTAAGGGAAACAGAGGGGACCTACTAACATCCTGCTGTGTTATCCTGTCACTCTTTGTCATAAAGGGATGGCCCTGAGATCCGCAGAAGCCACCACATGGAATGGCATGCCCATGATTATCACAATATCCCACCAACTTGACTGTCAGGCGTGCTTGTACAGTGCTCCTGAGAGTCACACAAAAGAAATGAGTATAGAGTGTATTTTTTTTTATTTAGGATTTGCATATTTTGCTGTAGATCCCATGGTTATCTGCTGAAATTGGGGTTCATTGTAGATTTTCCCTCTGAACTCATGGACTTAAGAAGGGGTCATTTTACGCCAGTCTTTGTTTTCCCTCTGTGCTCCCAGAGGATTTGCCTAATTTATGACAAGGCAAACGCAATTAAGTGAACCTCTAGTAGTCCATATGCCTGAGTGAAAACTACTCCAGCCCTTGATTGGAGTGGTTTTCAATCCACTTTTAGGCCTTATTCACACAGTCAGTGTTTGGTCAGTGACTTCCATCAGTGATTGTGAGCCCAAACCAGGTGCAGCTCTAAACACAGAACAGGTTCAGATCTTTCCATTATACCTTATGTCTGTGGAGGGTCCAATCCTGGTTTTGGCTCACAATCACTGAAGGAAATCACTGACCAAAACACTGACATGTGAATAAGGCCTTAGTCCTGTTTGCAGGCATAAAAATTAGTAAATGTGTTGGGCCCAATGTTCCAGCCCTTGCCACACCCCGGTAAAAGGACCGTCAGTGGGGGAAATCAACAATAAACCTGAGACAATCCTGTATCAGAAATGAACATGCTGTGAATTAAAAAAAAAAAAATTGCACAGCAGCTCCTTTTTCGCACAGAAAGTTTTTGTAGTGTAGTATTTGTACAAATCTCATGCTGCTGGTACTAATCCTGATGAAACATTTGCACCCTTTTTTTATATGTGGATAAGCCTCGAGATGTTTATAGACTTGATGATCATTTACGAACACAAAACTGGAGGAAAAAAAGTTGCAAGGCTCTATTTTATAACATTTTAATGCTCGCAAGACAATATTTTGTCGCACATGGCATTTTTACGCTGTCTTTGCCATTTGAGAGTGGAGGGGACATGTCATGGCTGGGCTGAGGCATAGCATATTCACTTACATTTACACCTGTTTTAGGCAAAAAAAGATGCTGAAAATCTACTCCATAGATTTCCACTCCTGGCGCATGAACTGCACGCTATAAATTATGTCCTCCGTCAGCACAGGGAGGAATCAAAGACCAACGTAAGATGCCGGTCTTTGTAAATCACCCCCAATGTGTTCCCTTTGGGCAGTATGCATTGGTATACCTTTTTTTTTTATAATTGTGTTTTTTATTGAAAAGTTAACTTTTTTTTAACAGAAAATACAAAATAGCAAGATCAAAGACATAGAAATCAGCTAAGCAGGATCAGTAAATCTCTTAATAATATAAAAATGAGTTTCTGTCTGTCTGTCTGTTCTCTATGCGCGACCAAACTACTGGACCGATTTTCACCAAATTCGGCACACAGGTACATCAGGTGTCCGGGAAGGTTTTAGACCAGGTCTCATCTCTCTAGGACATACCGTTCCTGAGATATTCCCAAAATATGATCTCCATTAGCCAACATTACAACTGGGAACTTTGGTTTTAAACTCCAACTGCCATTCTCTGCACACACACACACACACACACGGAGGGCAGGTTTCCATAACAACCAGGTAATTATCAGCAGCTGAGGATCTCATCCATTTCTATTTACTGACACTGTTAAAGGTATTCCGGTTACCATAAATATAACTTATGTTTTTTTCTATTACTACAGTTCAGTAGTAATAAAAGATGTTTTCCTCCACTGCTGCCTATTGCGTGGGCTCATAAATAAGCATGGTATTGACCTTCAATTCAGGCCACCCTAAAAGAAGTACTTAAAACCCCCGCCCCAGGTCTCACTAAGCCACACCCCCAACTCTGTCAGGCCACACCCCCTTTCACTCCGCAGCCAACAGAGATTGAAAAAATAAAGGTAAAAATCAACTTCTGTCAGCTGCAGGGATGGGTGGGAGGTTGACTTTCTTTCTCCAACAACACACACACAAACATTAAATAAAATAGATTAAATACACCCATGTGAAGCGTCTTGCTAATCCACGCCCCCGACTCTGTCAGGTTACGCCCCCTCCCACTCCGCAGCCAACGGGGATTGAAAAAATAAAGGTAAAAATAAACTTCTGTTTGCTGCAGGGGTGGGAGGGTGAATTTCTCTCTGCAACGACACACAAAAATTTTAGATAAAATAGACTAATTATAGACTACAACTGTTCGAATCGTCTTGCTAAGTCACACCCCCAACTCTGTCAGACCACGCCCCCTCCCACTCTGCAGCCATTCTGCAACGACACACAGAAACATTAAATGAAATAGATTAAATACACCCATGTGAAGCGTCTTGCTAATCCACGCCCCCGACTCTGTCAGGTTACGCCCCCTCCCACTCCGCAGCCAACGGGGATTGAAAAAATAAAGGTAAAAATAAACTTCTGTTTGCTGCAGGGGTGGGAGGGTGAATTTCTCTCTGCAACGACACACAAAAATTTTAGATAAAATAGACTAATTATAGACTACAACTGTTCGAATCGTCTTGCTAAGTCACACCCCCAACTCTGTCAGACCACGCCCCCTCCCACTCTGCAGCCATTCTGCAACGACACACAGAAACATTAAATGAAATAGATTAAATCACCTATGCGAAGCGCTTTGCTAAGCCACACCCCCAACTCTGTAGGGCCACGCCCCCTCCCACTCCACAGCCAACAGGGATTGAAAGAATGAAGGGAAAAATAAACTTCTGTCAGCTGCAGGGGTGGGAGGGTGAATTTCTCTCTGCAATGACGCACAAAATTTTAGATGAAATAGACTAATTTCAGACTACAACCGTTCAAAGCATCTTGATAATCCACACCCCCAACTCTGCCAGGCCACGCCCCCTCCCACTCCGCAGGCAACCGGGATTGAAAAAAAATCAGCTGCAGGGGTGGGAGGGTGAATTTCTCTCTGCAACGACACACAAAAATCGTAGATGAAATTGACTAATTTTAGACTACGACCATTCAGTACTAATAAAAGATGTTTTTTTCCCACTGCTACCCATTGCGGGTCCCCATAAATTACCATGTCATCGACCTGTAATTCATGCCACTCTGACCCCCGCCCCAGATCTCGCGAAACCACGCTCCGACTCTGTCAGGCCACGCCCCCTCCCACTCCACAGCCAACGGGGATTGAAAAAATGAAGGTAAAAATCAACTTCTGTCAGCTGCAGGGGTGGGAGGGAAGTTGGATTTCTTTCTGCAACAACATACAGAAACATTAAATGAAATAGATTAAATATACCCGTGCAAAGCAATGTTTTCTTCCACTGTTTCCCATGGCGTGTCCTCAAAAAATTACCATGGCATCGACCTGTAATTCTGGCCACCATCAAAAGAAGGACTTAAAACCCCGCCCCAGGTCTTGCAACGTCACGCCCCCGACTCAGTCAGGCCATGACCCCTCCCACTCCGCAGCCAATGGAGATTGAACAATTGAAGGTAAAAATCAACATCTGTCAGCTGCAGGGATGGGAGGGAGGATGACTTTCTCTCTGCAACGACACAAAGAAACATTAAATAAAATAGATTAAATATACCCGCGCAAAGCAATGTTTTCTTCCACTGCTACCCATTGTGTTTCCTCAAATTACCATGGCATTAACCTATAATTCAGGCCACCCTGAAATGAAGGACTTAACCCCCCCCCTGTGTCCCATTAAACCACACCCCCTCCCACTCCGCAGCCAATAGGGATTGAAAAAAATGAAGGTAAAAATCAATTTCTGTCAGCTGCATTGACTTTCTCTCTGCAATGACACACAGAAACATTAAATAAATAGATGAAATATACCCAGGCGAAGACGGGTCTTTCTGCTAGTAACCAATAAAAGTTGATTTGTTGAACTGCTGTATACTGTCCTAAGTACATAAGGCATCTAAACTAACTGAAGTCACTGAGGATATCCCCAGAACATCCTTCATAAGCTGCCAGCTAAGATATGTGCACAGAAAAAGACAGATCTGACTATGGACAAGACAGACACAATAAGTGTAGGGTAAAGGAAAAAGAAAAGGGTCGTTCCACCAAACTCCAGCATCACCCCTGTCTGGTAAGCCAGTATGAGTCCCATACATCCCAGATAGAGTGGAAGAGGTCCAGTTTATCTTGCAGTAGGGCGGTCATATGCTCCATAGTTCTGATGTCAGCAACCCTTGAGTATAGATCTGAAATACCTGGGGGATCAGTACGCTTCCAAAACCAGGCAATAAGGCAATGCGCCCAGAAGGTCCTGGAGGAGAGTGCTAACTGTGCCCCAAAAACCACAAATGACAGGTCAATCCCAGAAAATATGAGGCAGAGTTCCCTGAGTGGTTACATACCTCCAACACATCCCCGAGACCATTAGGCACATCCCATTGAGGAGGTCAGGAGTATGCATAATACACTTATATTGGTTCTCTTTAAGGAGAACAACCAGAAAGATTTTGCTGACCTCCTCCATATGAGAAGCCAGATGGCATCAGGGAGTGTCCTTCCTAAATATTTCTCCCATTTAACCATATATGTATGTCTAGGGATCCGATCCGTGTCTGGGTTCAAAAGTATGTTGTAAATGTCTGATATCAGCCCCTTGGTGGATGTTCCCCTCCTACAGATGCGTTCAAACATTGCCGGGAGAGAGACTGACAGCCCAGATAAAATAGTCTGAGTGAAATGTCTAAGTTGGGTATAAAAGTAGTTTGATGAAGGGAGATCATACTTAGAATGGAGTGCAGAGAAGGACAACTATTTCGAGAATGGATCAACCACATTCACAAAATTAAAAACACCCTTCTGGAACCAAGCCCTAGTAGGAGGCTATCTGGTAGCAGGGGGTGATATAGGAAGTATGTCATGGACCAATGTCGCAAAGCTAAGGGGAATTTACTGCTGCAGAGTCACTAAATAGACCTAGTAAGTGCCATGGGACCTAGGAGACCTCCAGGGGTAGGTGGGCTATAATGGTTTGCCCATAAAAGGGAATTTGGCTGAATAGGTGCCATCTAAAGTTTTTCAGTCTGCATCCATATGGAATATGCATGGAGGGATGCCCAGGCTGTCACAACACATAGCTGGGCTGCCTTGTAATACTTAAGATCAGGAACCCCTTGGCCACCCGAGGAGTTGCCCGCCAAAAATCACTGACCGGGGTATTCTATGCCGTTTATTGGTTCAAATAAATTGAAGTGATCAGGATTGTAGTGTCTTAAGGTCTCTAAGAGGAACGGTGATAGGTAGAGTTTCAAAAAGATACAGGATTTTTGGGAGGATCATCATTTTCACTCCTGCGATGCAACCTAATAAGGATAAAGGGAGTGTGGTCCATTTGTCAAGAAGATCCCCAATATCCCTCTAAATGGCAGAAAAGTTATATCTGTCTAAGGAACTTAAGGGAGTCTCGTTACCAGTTAAATGGAAAGTTAGGCGTGTACTAAAAATGTCCTGGGGAATATTGAGGGGTAAGGCCTCAGTCTTATTAGTACTGACCATGTAACCTGAGAGTGTCCCACAGTCATGTAAAATGGAGTGGAGGTTGGGAAGAGATATGTGGAGCTCAGTCAAAGTGAGTAGAACATCATCAGCAAACAGCAATATTTTAAACTTCCTATCCCTAACCATGACGCCCCAGACATCAGGATTCAATCTAATTATCGCCACTAGGGGTTCAATGCACAGTCCAAACAATAGTGGGGACAAGGGACATCCTTGCCTCCTGCCATTTTAATGGGAATGGGTTGGGACGAAGCATGAGGGAGTTTGACCATCGCTACAGGAGAGGAGTACAAACTGCGTATGGCCTTAAGAAAGGGACCGGTAAATCCATAAGCTTTCAAGGCAGCAAACATAAATGACCAACTTAAATGGTCGAATGGCTATTCAGCATCTAGACTAAACAACAAGGCCTCATCTCCTGAAGCATGAACCACAGCTATTAAATCAATGTTCCATCAGTCTCCACCTTGTCTACACGTCACAAACCCAATCGGATCTTTGTGGACAGAAAGATAAGTATTTGGTTGAGTCGCCAATATTATTGTTAAGGGAGATATTAATTATTGGTATTTTGGGACGTATCAATAATTAATATTCATAAATAGGCAGAACCCGCTTCCGCTAGTTCCGCCTATTTATGCCTAAGTGCTACTCTATTGCCTTTCACACGACCTAAAAGGGACTCAAAGTACACGTTATAAAACAATAAACACTGCACACTGTATTATAAATAATAATATTTATTATTTATTAACAATACAGTACAATAAAAACCTAGCTACACTACACAATCCCGTTAACTCCAACCACGTTACTTACTAAACAATACACACTCACACACTTATAGCAGCCCTCCCCAGCCTAATCTAATTACTGTCCCTGGGAAGCAAAAGGGTTAAATTACAATACAGGTTGTGGCAGGATACCAGGGGTCTAGACAGCAGGGGTTAACAGGGGTCGTTGGTGCTGCAGGGGATACAGGCGTCCAATCAGGGGTTCCAGGGGTTGCAGGGCAGGGATAAATCCAGGGGTGGCAGGGCAGGGCAGGATCAGGGCAGTCAGGGGTTAATGGTGTACTGGCAGGGGTCTGGTAGGGGTTATATCAGGGGTTAAATGCAAGGCAGGAAAAATAGGGCATTGGTGCATTTGTGGTTCAGGGGGTGTTCAGGGGACACCAGGGGTTAATGAAGGGGTTAAAATCATTGGTGGTTCAGGGGGTACTCAGCCATCCAAGGGGGCTCGTCTCCAGGGGTCCTTGCTCGTTCGTCCAAGGGGGAGATTCTTCTGCTCGTTGTCCAGGGGATGATTCTTCTTGCTGGGGAGGCACGGCTCAACTCCTGAGCGCAGCGCGATCGGGTTATTTAAACCCGGTCGCGCTCGCTCCCGTGCTCCCGCGCTGCCGGCGAGCGAGCGCGCCGGCAGCTGTGGGCACGAGCGCCGGAGCGGTGCTATGACGTCACCGCGCCGACGCACGCTGTTTCCCAGGCGGAGGATCTCTTTGATCCTCCGCCTGGGGAGCGCACTGTATCTCCGGCGCTTGTAATCACAAGCGCCGGAGGTACGCGCCATGCAGAGACAGGGAAACCTATTGTTTCCCTGTCCTGTTAATTGCCCCCAGCAGCGCTGAGGGTAATTAACAGAAGGGACAGAAGATCATATCGATCTTCTGTCCCTTTGAAGTACCTGGGACTGGACTAATTAGTCCAGTCCCATGTCTCCAGCTATCCATATATATATATATATATATATATATATATACCTACAGTTAGAGCCCCTGGTGGACAACCACATCCACCAGGGCTTCAGGCCTTCGTGGCCATGGGGCCACAGACCCTCAATTTGGGACCACCCATATATGCATATACATATGGATATATGCATATATTGTAGGCGGCGCCCACACTTCCTTCTACAATTCCCCTGTTGTCGGGAACACGACATATTGAAATGGGACGGAAGTGTGGGGATACATTTGCCTCCTCAACCCCGCCCATAATGGATAACAGTTCAGGACAGACTGAAGAATGATCCGGTCCTTAGGTACTGAGACATCACCCCTCGTGGTTGCGTGACCTCTTCCCTGCCCTTCACCGTAACCCGACGTCTCCGTCCACCGATCAAACTATCCTCGTCTTCTCTCGGCGTCTCCCTCAGTCGTCTTTAGTTGTTCGGACTACTGGGATGGCACACCATTGTCTCTAAGCTTCCGCTACTCCCACAGTCTTCTTCAAGTGGTTGGACTTCGGGGATGGCTTCACCCTCACATCTGGGTAGTGATGGTCTTTAAGCCCCAGCTCTTCCCACTGTCGTCTTTTGTTGATTGGACTCTGGGATGGCTCTGCTCACGATCTTCAGGTGGTGTCGGTCTTCCAGTATCAGCTGCTCCCACTGCCTTCTCTTTGTCGATTAGACTCTGGGACAGCTTCACTCTTCAGTCTGTAGGCCGATCCACGTAGCACAGGTGGACGGCCTCCTTTAGTACTTTTCCTCCCGACACTTCTTATCTTGCTTGCAGATTCTGTCTTTGAGGAAGTTCTTTCATGGACAGAAACGCAGGTCTTTACAAGGCAGGTCAGACTTTCTGGAGTGTGAGGTGATGTCAAAGTACCCAAATTCTACCTGCGGGAATGAACACCGCACTAACTGTCATTCAGTCCATCCCTTATGAACTGTACCATTCATAGGGTTGGAGTGGCAAATGTTTTACAGAAGGGACCTGTCCCTAACTTGCCCTATTCTTTTCCTCACACACACACACACGGATACCCGTCCCCCTGTATAGCAAATAATATACATCAAATGCATATCATATACTCTACTATGGGGTTTCAGGATGGTGATGGTACTACATCCTGAACCCTCATAGGATCAAATGTAACCCCCGGCTCCAGGACTTCACAGGAGTTATGTCCTGAGCCATTTTCTCCGGTCATCTTCGTGATGTTCTATCTGGTTCTGGGGTGATAGTCCACCAGTCTCTTGCACAGTCCCATCCAGAACCAGACGAACCATCACCGGATTCATCAAAAAGAAAGGACGTGACCTTGGCTGAACCGTCATTCCCACCAGGACACGTCCGTCTTCTTCAACGCTCCAGCCGGATCGCGTCTTCGTTCTTGTAGACTCTTGAAGATCTCGGCCAAAACTGAGCGGGATCCTCAGGAGCCAAACGATAGTGTCGGGGGGGGGGGGGGGACCATCCAGTTCCTTCCTTGTCCTCCTCTGGGTACTTTCTTATCGTCCTATGGTGTTCATATAAGGATTCCTAGGATAGAAGAAAATACCCAGCGCTCCTGACGGATTTCTCCCCTCATGGCGCCTTTTTAGTGGCATACTTCCATCACCAATACCCTTGACCCATGTGATGAGAAAAGGCATTGGGTTGACCTTCATCCAACAGGACCCCTCGTTATCCTAACACAGGTGTAAGAACACCGAACCTTCAGAGGATCCCATCCTCTGCCGCACATCCCTCTGAACCAACAGATAAGGATGGCCACCCTAATAGGTTAGGATCACTGAGGGGAGCTGTGGACGAAGCACCATCTTTTTTCATGATGACACGGCATCCCTGTCTTACTCATGTGTTTCCAGTCTGACTTCCCCCTGTTATCCTGTGTTGTGGAGGTCAGCAATATCCGTGGCAAGGATCTTGCCTTGGCTCTACAGGACTCCACAACACAAAAACACAGGTCACACTCTGTCGTCGACCACCCGGCGTCCAATCTCAGTCAGAGCTATGCCGCCTGTCTGGACTAGAAAGTGATTGCACAGTGCAACGTCACACTGATCCGTGTGCCCATATTGCCTGTCCTCAATCCACTCCCTGCCCCGATCAGAGCATAACACAGCCCCACTGAAAACCCTGAGCAGAACAGTGCTACCTGTCTCGATCTGAGGCCCTGGCTGCCCAGAGTAATCATCACACTGCACCGTGTACCGATGTTACCTGCTCGCAAACCAACAACTTCCTCAGTCCACAGTATAGCACTGCTCTACCCACAGTAGACACCAGAATGAACCAAAAACAGACGCGACCAGAACATAGCAGGGGATGCAAATTACAAAAATCAGCAAAGCTGAACACACATGTAAACCAAGACTACCGCCGTCAACATTGAAACATACAAACAGGTAACACAGGACACGGACATACACAGGGAACGAACGATGTAACAAATAGCACAGGGGTATCAAACATTCTCTAGCCTATATTGGCCATTTTGACCCCTCAGCACCTGATGAGGCATCCGCTGAGTGGTGACTCTTTTATGGCCAATCTGACTAGTCCCAACTGTACAGTCTGTTACCGGGATTGTCTTACTGGACACATTGCAATGACTTGCACAAGGGCAATTCCTTGCAATGTGTCCTTCGTTCCCACACCTAAAACACCTAATTGGTCTTTGTGTCCTATTCTTACCTGACCTGCAGTGTTTCGCTATATGACCTAAGCCAGTACATGCAAAACACCTGATGTCCGCCCTGCATGGCTTAGGTCTGTCCACACTGCAGTCGTGCTCCCTTTTCCTATACTGTTCCATTCTCAGGGACGCACTTCTCACAGTATTTCTATTACAACAAATCGTTGGACTCTTTTTTTCTATCTGAACAGGCTCAAATTTAGGTATATTTGGCCTGTTACAGATATCTCTCCCCCCTTTTTGCCCTGAACAGGGCAAAATTTTTGGAGAGTCTGGCCCTGACTTTACAGAAAAAGAAAGGGCCGGCACCAACTTAGAAAAATTACTGATGATTTGTTGCATGCCGGTCATCAAGCGAGACCTTACAGCAACCTCATCACTTAGTTTGGCGAGAGTCACGGCTGTAGAGGCAGCCCGTTCCTTGAAGGCCTTGATCTCAGCATAAGACTGAGTCAACTGAGCCTCAATTTCCTCCTTTTGCCTCTGCAACTCTACCAACTGTGACTCTATTTTAGCCACTTGCGTCTCTCGGTCAGCAGAAGACTGCACATTCACTGCCAGCTGTGTCCGCAATGCCGAAACCTGTTGCACATTACTGTCACAGCACTGGCAATGAATGGTCGGAGGAAATGTCTCCGCTGACTGAGAAACCCGCGCAACATGCTCCGGCTTCCAAATGCTATCCTCAAATGTATGTACAAGTTTGGCTAGCATTTGGAGTCGCCTCGAATCCTTGTTCAATACCATCCGTTTGTTGACACAGAGCTTGTCATAACTACAAGTCTGTGCCAACAAATCGGATCACAACATTTCTGTGGAGGTGTATGAGGTGGGGAGGATGGGATTGAAAGTGCTCTTCTTAGCTAGGTGTAGCAGTGTGGAGAAGTCCATACTCACTTTTTTGGAGGTCGCCATCTTCTCTGGAGCTGGTCCCAGTTGTCCTTTGGTTGCTGCCTGGAGAAGGTCCTGTAGTATCCGGAACGCCTTCTCCCGTCCAGCTGGACTTCTTTGGCTCAGTCCACCGGCGATGGTCCTTTCTTGGTGATAGTATGGATCTTCTTCCTTGGCTCCCTTGTACGTTGTTTTTTTCGTGTCGTGTAAGTGCAATAGAAAAACAGTTAAACACAAATTTAAACCAAAAGATCTAGGTTCTTTTGAGAAAGATCTTGCACCGTATTTAGCTTTGACTTGAGAAATCGCATTACCTGTCCGAATTACCAGGCCCTTGGACGCACAGAAACCACTGTCCACGTCCCTATTGGCTGGCTAATTCACAGAATAAGCGAATTCCCTTGTCGTTGCTAAATACGGATACAAAGTCCACGCAAGGGGCCTGGCTCGCCAATGTTAAGGGAGATATTAATTATTGGTATTTTGGGACGTACCAATAATTAATATTCATAAATAGGCAGAACCCGCTTCCGCTAGTTCCGCCTATTTATGCCTAAGTGCTACTCTATTGCCTTTCACACGACCTAAAAGGGACTCAAAGTACACGTTATAAAACAATAAACACTGCATTATAAATAATAACAATATTTATTATCTATTAACAATACAGTACAATAAAAACCTAGCTACACTACACAATCCCGTTAACTCCAACCACGTTACTTACTAAACAATACACACTCACACACTTATAGCAGCCCTCCCCAGCCTAATCTAATTACTGTCCCTGGGAAGCAAAAGGGTTAAATTACAATACAGGTTGTGGCAGGGTACCAGGGGTCTAGACAGCAGGGGTACAGGGGTTAACAGGGGTCGTTGGTGCTGCAGGGGATACAGGCGTCCAATCAGGGGTTCCAGGGGTTGCAGGGCAGGGATAAATCCAGGGGTGGCAGGGCAGGGCAGGATCAGGGCAGTCAGGGGTTAATGGTGTACTGGCAAGGGTCTGGTAGGGGTTATATCAGGGGTTAAATGCAAGGCAGGAAAAATAGGGCATTGGTGGTTCAGGGGGTGTTCAGGGGACACCAGGGGTTAATGAAGGGGTTAAAATCATTGGTGGTTCAGGGGGTACTCAGCCATCCAAGGGGGCTCGTCTCCAGGGGTCCTTGCTCGTTCGTCCAAGGGGGAGATTCTTCTGCTCGTTGTCCAGGGGATGATTCTTCTTGCTGGGGAAGCACGGCTCAACTCCTGAGCGCAGCGCGATCGGGTTATTTAAACCCGGTCGCGCTCGCTCCCGTGCTCCCGCGCTGCCGGCGAGCGCGCCGGCAGCTGTGGGCACGAGCGCCGGCGCGGTGCTATGACGTCACCACGCCGACGCGCGCTGTTTCCCGGGCGGAGGATCTCTTTGATCCTCCGCCTGGGGAGCGCACTGTATCTCCGGCGCTTGTAATCACAAGCGCCGGAGGTACGCGCCATGCAGAGACAGGGAAACCTATTGTTTCCCTGTCCTGTTAATTGCCCCCAGCAGCGCTGAGGGTAATTAACAGAAGGGACAGAAGATCATATCGATCTTCTGTCCCTTTGAAGTACCTGGGACTGGACTAATTAGTCCAGTCCCATGTCTCCAGCTATCCCCAGCAGATGGCCATTGTCCATCTGCTGGGGGCTATGGGGGGGCACCCTGGCTATTACATGTATATAGATACATGTACATAACTGGGGATCATGTACATGCATCTATATACTTCTGGAGGATATTAGGGCTATATATATATATGAGGAAAGGGGGCAGTAAGGGGGCACTATTAATATTAAAGAAAGGGGGCATTAATATAAGAAAGGGGGCATTATTATAAGAAAGGGGGTATATATATATATATATATATATATATATATATATATATATATATATATTTATTAAGGGGTATTATATATAAATATAGGTGCATGCCAATGGGGCTCATGCACACATATCTATATATATACACATATATATATACCTACAGTTAGAGCCCCTGGTGGACAACCACATCCACCAGGGCTTCAGGCCTTCGTGGCCATGGGGCCACAGACCCTCAATTTGGGACCACCCATATATGCATATACATATGGGTATATGCATATATTGTAGGCAGCGCCCACACTTCCTTCTACAATTATCATAAAGATTTTGAGATCAGAATTCACAAGACCTATCGGTCTTTAATTCTGACATTCTATGGGGTCGTTACCAGGTTTTAGAATTAATGTGATATATGAATAGGACATTGAAGTGGGTACCGACTTCAGTGTGTCCAACACTGAGATCTAAAGTGACCTCAAATGGGGCATGGTCAGACCACGTGATTGGCACTAAAGTGGCTCCCCGCAGTGCTCTTAAGATGGGTATAGTCCCAAAAAAGTAATCAATCCTAGTGTGGGTTCCATGGGGAGTGGAATAAAAAGTGTAGGACTGGTCAGTAGTATAGGTAACTCACCACAGATCATAGACGGAGTAATATCTAATTAATTTGTGAAAATCTCTAGAGACCTGTAGCTGCCCCAGATAAGCAGTGCGTCCAGGCAGAGCCAGTCTATCTATGGAAAATGTAACATTAAAGTCCCCACCCCCACATACTTAGGACTGCGAAAGACCTCCCGGAACACTATATTCAGAAAGTGTATCTGGTAAGTGCTAGAGGCATACAAGTTACAGAGGGTGATGGGTTTTCCCGGCAGAGAGCCCTGTAAAATGACGTATCTCTCCTGGGGATCTAATTCCTAAGCAACTATCGTGATAGGGCATGAAATGGAAAGCAATATCGTCTCCCTGGCCTTGTGACGGGAGTGCGTGGCCAAAAACACTGTGGCATAATGAAGCGCTGCAAATTGGAAGGAGCCATCCTCATTTAAGTGTGTCTCTTGCATAAATACTACTTCCGCCTTGATGGATTTTAACTCAGACAGCAAAAGTCTTTTTTTGATGTTGGAGCTTAGCCTTTTGACATTCAAGGTAACACACTTAATCATGGTGAGTAAAATAACAGTGTTGTGTAACTACGGCTCACCTGGCATGGCAAAACCCAGTCCCATCACTAGCCAACTGAACGACCCCAGCATGTCCCAGTGAGATACGCTCCCAGTGCATCCAGAATACTGGTCCCAGTGGTGAAACATCCTAGTGTGACAGGGTGTCTGGAGAAGTGGTGGATGGGGTGTATATTTTTCCAAGGTTCCTCACTTCACGGTTTTATTAAATCCAACCAGGGTATGTGAATGACAGAAATATGCAGTGATCTCTATTAGGGTTTGTTGAAAACCCGCTTTCAGGGCCTGTGCTGCTGGAGTGGGGAGAGAAGAGTCCAGATCTTGGGCTGTCCGTATTAATTTGTTTACAGGTGGGCTGGCCTTACAGTGCCTTGTGAAAGTATTCGGCCCCCTGGAACTTTTTAACCTTTTGCCACATTTCAGCATGTCCTGCCTTAAGGCACCGAGACGTGCAGGCACGTCATGGCTTCAAACTGTCACCATGTCTGCTGACACGGTGACAGTACTGAGACCCCGGCTGTTACATACAGCCAGGGGTCTCAGCTAGCTGGCCCGACACCAATGAGGGCGGTCCCGGGCCAGCGATCGCTCTGATTGGCTAGTCTGCTCAGACTAGCCAATCAGAGCACCAAAATGCCGGCTGAAAGGAACTGATCCTAATAAAACGTTTGCAGACCCCCGATCACCCCCTTCCCCTCCTTCTCTATGTTAATTAATTTTTAACCCCCCCCCCCCCGTTTCAGGATGGCCGAGCTGGTTGGTTTTCAGGATGGCCGAGGGTGAAGCAGAGTGTCAGCATACAGCCACAGCCATGTCGGCCATTTAACCCCTTCCATGCCGCGGTCCGTAGGGACCACGGCATGGAAAGGGTTAACAGGGAGGCCGCACCGATGGTGTGGCCAGGAGAGAGGGAGAGAGCTCCCTCCCATCGGACGCTGCTCTGCTGTGGCAGTGTCCCGATGGTTACCATGGCAACCGGACGCTTTCCGGCTTGCCATGGTAGAGATAAGACTGATCAAACTCCTGCTAAAGGCAGGAGCCTGATCAGGCTTACAATCAGAAAATACACTGCAGTACACTATACAGTGTACTGCAGTGTATTATACAGCCCTCAGACCCACTGGATCTTCAAGAACCAAGAGGGTCTGAGTCAAAAAAGTGTTAAAAAAAAAAAAAAAAAAAAAAAAAGGTTAAAAAAGTTAAAAAAAATTTAAAAAAAATCCCATTTTTTTCTCCCATTTTAATTGATTAAAAATGAAGAAAACAAAATACATAAACATGTTAGGTATCGCCACGTCCGTAACAACCCGCTCTATAAAAATATCACATGACCCAACCCCTCAGGTGAACACAGTAAAAAAAATAATAAAAACTGGGTCAAAAAAGACATTTTTTGTCACTTTACATCACAAATAGTGTAATACCAAGCGATCAAAAAGGTGTAAGCCCCTAAAAATAGTACCAATCTAACCGTCATCTTGTCCTGCAAAAATGATACCCTACCTGAGACAATCGCCCCAAAAATAAAAAAAATATGGCTCTCTGAAAATAGCAACACAAAAAAAAGATTTTATTCTGTTCAAAAATGCATCCAATGTGTAAAACTTTCCAAAACTAAAAATGTTAGACATATTGGGTATCGCCGCGTCCGTAACAACCTGCTCTATAAAAGTATTACATGAGATAGCCCCCTAGGTGAATGTTGTAAAAAAAATTTTTTTTTAAACTAAGCCAAAACAGCAATTTTTTTCCCTTTTGCCTCACAAAAAGTGTAATAGCAGGCGATCAAAAAGGCGTATTTAACCCAAAATGATATCAATCAAACCGTCATCTTGTCCTGCAAGACAATCGCCCAAAAAATTAGACAAATTTTTGAAAATGGCAGCACATAAACAAGATTTAATTCTGTTCTAAAATGCATGTAATGTGTAAAACTTAATAATAAAAATCTGAAAAATGGCTTCTAAACTTCTAAGCCCTATAACGTCCTAAAAAAGTAAAATGACATTTATAAAATGATGCTAACAGAAAGTAGACATATGGGGAATGTAAAATAATAACTATTTTTGGAGGTATTACTATTTATTTTGAAAGTAGAGAAATTGAAATTTGCAAATTTTTCGTAAATTTGTTATTTTATTATAAATAAAAATGAAATATTTTGCCACAAATTTACTACTGTCGTGAAGCACAATATGTGACGAGAAAACAATCTCAGAATGGCCTGGAGAAGTAAAAGCGTTCCAAAGTTATTACCACATAAACTGACACATGCAGTGGCGTACCGCCAATGTAGGCAGACCACGCCACTGCTATGGGGCCCGCGGCACAGGGGGGCCCGGAGTGCACGGAAGGCCCCGCCCCTCTGCACACAAGCCGGCGGGCCCTGATCAGTAAGTTTTAGCTGGCCACCGGACTGGTCTCCTTGTGGTAAAAAGGCAGCGCACGGAAAAATGTGGCCGGCTGATAATTCCCCCCCCGGGCCTGGCTTGATCTGATCTGACCTGACCTTTTTGTGATGCCGGCTGGGGCAGCAGGGCGGGCGGCTGCGTGCTCCCAGGACCCAGCGTCTGCTGCTGCGCTGGCCAGTGTCAGCGCAATCAAGCAGCAGGCGCGCACCCGGCTGGAAGATATGCACCCCCCTGATGTGTGGCCGCCTGCCACCTCCATGACTTGCCATCCTGTCCTGAGTCCTGCTGCGTGACCATCACCCTCCGTCCGTCCAGTCACATCAGTTCCAGTGCCGGCAGCTGCACACAAAGAGGACCTCTCCAGCCATGGTAAAAGGTTGGAAAACAAACTGACTGACTTGGATGGGTATTCTTGGCTGGGCTGTATGTCTCCTTGTGGCCCCCTTACAGTATAACGTCTCCTTGTGGCCCCCTTACAGTATAACGTCTCCTTGTGGCTGCTCCCATACAGTATAACGTCTCCTTGTGACTGCCCCCATACAGTATAACATCTCCTTGTGGCCCCGATACAGTATAACCTCTCCTTGTGGCTCCCATACAGTATAACATTTCCTTGTGGCCACCCCCATACAGTATAATGTCTCCCTGTGGCCCCCATACAGTATAACGTCACCTTGTGGCTGCCCCCATACAGTATAATGTCTCCTTGTGGCCCCCCCCCATACAGTATATTGTCTTCTTGTGGCTGTCCCCATACAATATAACTTCTCCTTGTGGCCCACATACAGTATAATGTCTCCTTGTGGCCCCCCCATACAGTATAATGTCTCCTTGTGGCTGCCCCCATACAATATAACTTCTCCTTGTGGCCCCCATACAGTATAACGTCTCCTTGTGACAGCCCCCATACAGTATAATAAGATTTTCAGTAGGTCAAGTATATATTTCTTTATTGGCAAATGGGGGTGGGACAGGGGAGGAGCCAGGGCAGCATATGGGATGGGCCAGGGAAGTGGGCGGAGTTAGGGGCCCCATTCAGATTCTTGCTATGGGGCCCAATGATTTCTATGTACGCCCCTGGACACATGTCAGATTAGCAAAAATCAGTCTGGTCACGAAGGTGCAAAATGGCCCGGTCATTAAGGGGTTAAAGCTTGGGAAATCTTTTGGTATCCAAATATGGCTTTAAACTTCTCCACAACAGTATCACGGACCTGCCTGGTGTGTTCCTTGGTCTTCATGATGCTCTCTGTGCTTTAAACAGAACCCTGAGACTATCACAGAGCAGGTGCATTTATACAGAGACTTGATTACACACAGGTGGATTCTATTTATCTTCATCAGTCATTTAGGACAACATTGGATCATTCAGAGATCCTCAATGAACTTCTGGAGTGAGTTTTCTGAACTGAAAGTAAATGGGCCGAATAATTTTGC